>SJYC01040533.1:0-30259 GCA_006408675.1 Madoqua kirkii
ACTGTGAAGAAAGCTGAGCACCGAAGAACTGATGCTTTTGAACTGTGGTGGTGGAGAAGACTCTTGAGTCCCTTAGACTGCAAGGTGATCCAACCAGCTCATCCTAAAGGAAATCAGTCCTGGGTGTTCTTTGGAAGGACTGATGCTGAAGCTGAAACTCCAATACTTTGGCCACCTCATGAGAAGAGTTGACTCACTGGAAAAGACTCTGATGCTGGGAGGGATTGGGGGCAGGAGAAGAAGGAGATGAGACAGAGGATGAGATGGCTGGCTGGCATCACAGACTCGATGGACGTGAGTTTGGGTGAACTCTGGGAGTTGGTGATGGACAAGGAGGCCTGGCGTGCTGTGATTCATGGGGTCGCAGAGTCAGACACGACTAAGAGACTGAACTGACTGAATGAACTGATATATATATTTACTTATGTATTGCTATTTATATCCTATTGGTTCTGTTTCTCTGGAGAACCCTAATACAGATGGATTAAGAGTCTAACTTTTTTGAAGCTACAAAAGCATTAAAAAAAAAACACAAAAATTACTCACTGTGTAGTTTTTCTTAAGCAAGATACAAAAGCAGAAGATACAAAAGAATACATCATGAGAGTTACCTAAAATTAAAAATCAAAAATTTAAATTAAGAAAAGACATCATAAATAAAGTTAAATGACAAGGGATACAGTAAAATAAAATAGGTACAAGTCAACAAAAGAGGAAAACCACCCACTAGAAAAACAGGCCAAAGCTGTAAACTGAATGGTCAACAAATACCTATGAGAAGATGCTCAGCCTCACCAGGAATGAGGGAAACCCAGAGTAAAGGAGTTATTTTTTCTTTCACCAGCCTGTCAAAAGCAAAATGAAAAACCCTGACAGGACTTCCCTGATGGCACAGTGGATAAGAACTGGCCTGCCAGTGCAGGGATACAGGTTTAATCCGTGATGGGGGAGACTCCACATGCCTCAGGGCAGCTAAGCTGGAGCTCCACAGCTACTGAGCCCGCTTGCTGCAACTACTGAAGCTCGTGTGCCTAGAGTCTGTGCTCCACAAGGGAAGCCACCGCAGCGAGAAGCCCGCGCAGCACAAGAAAAAGTGGCACCTGCTCCCCGCAACCAGAGAAAGCCATCGCAAAGTGACAAAGGCCCAGGAAAGTCAAAAAGAAACAAACTAATAGATTTAAAAAATTCTTTGTTGATCCCAAATAAACTCATTAAAAAAAAAAACAAACCAAACCTGACATATGGTGTTGTCTCTTTCATTTATGCCACTGGTGGAAGTATACCCTGATAAAGCCTTTTGGAGGGCAATTCAGTGGAATCTATCACCAATATAAGGCAACTCTCCTTTAACTCAGCACATCCACTTCTGAGAATCTTCCCTTCTGAATATGTGCAGAGTTGCATGTGAAAGGATATGTGGTCCATCACCAGAACTACGAAATCTAGCATGGCCCATTGCATGCTAGATTGCATTCATGGATGGCATCACCAATGCAATGGACGTGAACTTGGGCAAACTCCTGCAGATGGTGAGAGACAGTGAGGCCTGGCGTGCTGCAGCCCATGGGGTCACAAAGAGTCAGACACAAATGGGCAACTGAACAACAACAACAACCATTGCAACTAAAATGCTTCTGTGTCCTGTCAAGCAAGCACCCTCAAGACCTCAGTCCATTTTGACCAGGGAAAAAAGTAAATAGTGTCAACAATAATCCATTTCTGTAAAACTGAAACAAATCACACATACATATAGTTGTGTGTCTAACATATGTAGCTAAATGTCTAGAGAAAGGGCTATAACAACATACACCAAACTGGGGGGTGATGGAGAGAGATGATTACATGTGTCAAGGAGGATGTTCGTATTTGCCTCTGAGGACCTCAGTGCCACTTGACTTATTCACACCAAAATTGAGGGAGAAGGTTTAAGAAGTCAGCTGCTCCACAGTAGGACAGAACAGTGTTCCCAGCTGCTAATGAAATGTACATACCACATCTTTCTGTGTTGCTACCCTCTGAAGTTGTTTCTTCGGTTAGTTTGGGGTGGGGCCGAGGGATGAGCATTTTCCCTAGGTCCCAAATAAAACTACTGGTTTGGGAACCATACTTTGACGACCACTAGCTTTTTCTTCCTTGTGCTGATGAAAATGTGTAATAAATGTTTATCATATTAAGTTGGTGCAAAAGTAATCATGGTTTTGCCTTGTTGAATTTGCCATTTGATACTGGAACACATTCTCAAATAAATGTGGGCTATGTGATACATCATTTTAATGTGCATTTCTCACTTTATGTTTTTTGATAATGACATTACTTGCTGTTTATTTTATATTTATTTTAGATTATAAAAAATGATGTTAAAAAGCAAATCTGACTGTTTTTTTTATTCAAGTGCAAAATGTGTCATAAAGCAATGGAGACAACTCACAACATCAGCAGTGCATTTGGCCTAGGAACTGTTAATGAACTTACAGTACAGTTACAGTGGTGGTTCAGGAAGTTTTGCAAAGGAGATGAGAGCCTTGAGATTGGCCAGCCGTCCGAAGTTGACAAAGACTAATTGAGAGCCGTCAAGGAAGCTGATGCTCTTACAACTACAAAAGAAGTTGCTGAAAACTCAACATCGACCATTCTATGGTTATTTGGCATTAGTAGCAAACTGGAAAGCTGAAAACGCTCCATAAGTGGGTGCCTCAGGAGCTGACCCCCTCCCCCCCACACAAAAAATCATTGTTTGAAGTGTTGTTTTCTCTTATCCTACTCAACAACAAAGAACCATTTCTTAGTCGGATTGTGGCATGTGATGAAAAGTGGATTTTATATGACAACCAGTTATACCAGCTGGTTGGACTGAGATGAAGCTCCAGAGTACTTTAATTTGCACTGAAGAAAGGTCATGGTCACTGTTTGGTGGCCTGCTGCCCATATCTGACCCACTACAGCTTTCTAAATCCTGGTGAAACCATTACATCTGATAAATATGCCCAGCAAATTGATGTGATGCACCAAAAACTGCAATGCCTGCAACTGGTATTAGTCAAAAGGAAGGGCCCAATTCTTTGCCAGGACAACACCCAACCACTTGTTGAACAAATTGGGCTGTGAAGTTTTGCCTCATCTGCCATATTCAAGAAACTCAGAAATTTTTTGCAGGAAAAATGCTTCCACAACCAGTATGAGGCAGAAAAGTCTTTCCAAGAGTTCATCGAATCCTGAAGCACAGATTTTTTTATGCTATAAGAGATCAAATTGCCAACATCCGATGGATCATCGAAAAAGCAAGAGAGTTCCAGAAAAACACCTATTTCTGCTTTATTGATTATGCCAAAGTCTTTGACTGTATGGATCATAATAAACTGTGGAAAATTCTGAAGGAGAGGGGAATACCAGACCAGCTGACCTGCCTCTTGAGATGCAGGTCAGGAAGCAACAGTTACAACTGGACATGGTACAACAGACTGGTTCCAAATAGGAAAAGGAGTATGTCAAGGCTGTATATTGTCACCTTGCTTATTTAACTCATATGCAGAGTACATCATGAGAAACGCTGGGCTGGAAGAAGCACAAGCTGGAATCAAGACTGCTGGGAGAAGTATCAATAACCTCAGATATGTAGATGACACCACCCTTATGGCAGAAAGTAAAGAGGAGCTAAAAAGCCTCTTGATGAAAGTGAAAGTGGAGAGTGAAAAAGTAGGCTTAAAGCTCAACATTCAGAAAACTAAGATCATGGCATCCAGTCCCATTACTTCATGGCACATAGATGGGAAACAATGGAAACAGTGGCTGACTTTATTATTTTGGGCTCCAAAATCACTGCAGATGGTGATTATAGCCATGAAATTAAAAGACTCTTGCTCCTTGGAAGGAAAGTTATGACCAACCTAGATAGCACATTCAAAAGCAGAGACATTATTTTGCCAACAAAAGTCCATCTAGCCAAGGCTATGGTTTTTCCAGTGGTTATGGATGTGAGAGTTGGACTGTGAAGAAAGCTGAGTGCCAAAGAATCGATGCTTTTGAACTGTGGTGTTGGAGAAGACTCTTGAGAGTCCCTTGGACAGCAAGGAGATCCAACCAGCCCATCCTAAAGGAGATCATTCCTGGGTGTTCATTGGAAGGACTGATGCTGAAGCTGAAACTCCAATACTTTGGTCACCTGATGCGAAGAGCTGACTCATTGGAAAAGACCCTGATGCTGGGAAAGATTGAGGGCAGGAGGAGAAGGGGATGACAGAGGATGAGATTGTTAGATGGCATCATCAACTAAATGGACACCGGGAGCTGGTGATGGACAGGGAGGCCTGGCATGCTGCGGTTCATGGAGTTGCAAAGAGTCGGACAAAACTGAGCAACTGAACTGAACTGAGGAATAAAAAACTTATTTTTCATTGGCAATAATGTGTTGATTGTGATGGTTCTTATTTTGATTAATAAAGCTATGCTTGAGTCTAACAACAATGATTTAAAATTCACCATCCAAAAGCACAACTACTTTTGCATCAATCTAATGCATCCTCAAGGAAGCTCCTTCTCACCCTGTTGTCCTAGGGCCAAGCGTGATGCCTGGCATTAATGTCTTGAACTTGGCTCTAGGGTAGGTGTGGTGTTACACTGAATGGTCTTGAGGATCCCTGGTTTGAATAGCTGAAGGTAACTGTTGATGAAACTTTCCAGGAAGTGGTCATTAGAGGGAAGAGATTATAATGACACTAACAATGGATGTGACACCCACCGACTCCAGTGTCTGCTTAAGTATTTCATTGACATCTTGGCCAATTAAATCCTGTAAAAGCCCTGTGAGTGTGGCATTATCACTTCTATTTTATGAATGAGGAAACCAGCGAATTTAAGTAATTTTCCCAGGGTCAAGCACCAGAATCCAACCAAGCCTGACTGCCAGATAGTTCTGTTCTTTGTTTACATCACACCCTACCTCAAGAAGTCACTGATAAGAGGAGACTGTTTTGAGAACTGGAGCTTCCTTACTTGGGGACTGTGAATCATTTTCAGAAATACTGGGAAGATGCTATCCTTTAAGGAAACTTTGCCTATCTGATCTGAGAGTCTGTTCACACAAAACATTCCCAGCCCCAAACCATCCTTGACACAGCCCTGGTCCCTTAACTGGTAGCGGTGGCTGCCCCAAGAGTATTTTTTCTGACCTTTGAGGCTTTATTATTTTCTAGTGGAGCACTCTTCCTCAACCCGGACCCTCTGCCCAGCCTCCTTGGGCACAGTATTCTGTGCTGGGGAGCTCAGGCTTGACAAATTGAGGCCATGCATGTACGTGCGAGCTAAAGTCACTCAGTGGTGCCCAACTCTGTGTGACCCTATGGACTGTAGCCTGTACCTCTCCTCTGTCCGTGGTATTCTCCAGGCAAGAATACTGGAGGGAGCTGCCACGCCGGCTTCCCGGGGATCTTCCCAACCCAGGAATTGAACCTATGTCTCTCACATCTCCTGCATTGGTAGGTGGGTTCTTTACCCTAGGGCCACCTGGGAAATCCTTTATCAAGGCCAGTTTAATTGGAATCCATCTGTCTCCACAGAGAAGAATACCAAGTTCCAGGACTTCCCCCACGCTCCCCAGAGGATAAAAATAGCAGCCCCTCAGGGGCTCACCACTGGTGCAGCAACTGCTCACTGAAGCTGGGCCTGGCAGGGAGCAGCTGTTTGTAGGGGCGCAGGCCTGGTGGGAAGCATGAGGGGTCAAGGCAGAGACCTGCCTACAGCGACTAGGTGACCCAGACTGGCAAGTATGCTTGGAAGCCTCCAGAAGAGAGGCAGCATCTGGAGCAGGTTTCACTGTGACATGTCAGGACATTACAAGGCGCACTGGCTTGCTGGATCGCCTTTAAAAAGAGACCAGGTGTATCTGTGATTCTTAACCTCTTTGAAGTCTCAGGGGCTCACCACTGGTGCAGCAACTGCTCACTGAAGCTGGGCCTGGCAGGGAGCAGCTGTTTGTAGGGGCGCAGGCCTGGTGGGAAGCATGAGGGGTCAAGGCAGAGACCTGCCTACAGCGACTAGGTGACCCAGACTGGCAAGTATGCTTGGAAGCCTCCAGAAGAGAGGCAGCATCTGGAGCAGGTTTCACTGTGACATGTCAGGACATTACAAGGCGCACTGGCTTGCTGGATCGCCTTTAAAAAGAGACCAGGTGTATCTGTGATTCTTAACCTCTTTGAAGGACAGGGACTCCGTACAACAATTGAGGAGATGGCCATATCACTTTTGTGTATGCTCAGGCCTACACACAGAACACACTTTTGCATACAATTTCATATGGCGGGGGAGAGCTGTCAAAGTCCAGCATGGACCATATGTTAACGACCCCAAATGCAGGTTGATTATAGAGATGCAGAACGATTATAAAAAATAAAAATTTGTCACATGTAGAAATAAGGTTAAAAAGTTTGCTGAACAAGATCTCGGAAAATAAAAGTATATAGTATATACCCATGAAGACAGACACAGAAATGTTAGTGTTGACCTCTGTTGGTAGCATAAAAGGTGATTTCTATTTGTCTCCATCTTCTCTCCAAACGAAAATCATGTTTCTCTTTTGCAATCTGCGGCCGCATCCACGCAATTCCCTGGATTTGGGAGCCCGGTCTGCTGCAGGCACTGCCTGGGCCTGCCTGCCACGACCCTCCATCCTGGGCGGGTGTGTGTGTGTTACAGATAATAGGCGAGCAAACATCAGGCTGGTGACAACGTGGGGCGAGGGCTGGCTCCTTCAGAGGGTGACCGGAGAGTCCTAGGCCAGCAATAGTACTCGGAAACCAAAGGGCTCCTCGCGAGGTTCGAGGTCCGCACAGAGGAGGCGGTGCGTGCGTGCGCGCTCTCAGGGCGGCGGCGGCGCGCGCGCGGGTTACCGCGACCCGCTCACCGCCTCGGACGATGCCGCCGAAGAGGAGGCGGCCGCGGCGGCGGCGGCGCGCTCCGGCGGTCTGAAGCGGCGGCCGGCTGCCACGGGCCGGCGGCGCGATGAGCTGGGCGGCCGCCCCCGGCTCGGGGCTGTGAGGGGCTCGGGGCCGGGGGTGGTCGGCGGCGGCGCAGCGGGCGGCCCACGCTTCTCCTCAGCGGCGGCGGCGGTGGCCATGCGCGGGACGGCGGGACCGGGGCCGCCGGGCCAGGGCCGCCTCCCGGGGACCCGCGGCCTGAAGGCCCCGCCGCCGCCGCCGCTGCTGCTCCTGCTCGCGCTGCTGCCGCTGCTGCCCACGCCTGGCGCCGCTCCGCCCCGGCCTCGCGGCCCCCGGCGCTGCCGCCCGCGGCCGCGGGGCCCAGCGTGAGCCTCTACCTGAGCGAGGATGAGGTGCGCCGGCTCATCGGTGAGTGGGGACGCCTGCGCCCGGGCGGGCAGGTCGGCCCGGGCCCGGGTGCTTCCGGCCCAGTCCGCGCGCTGGACCGCGGGCGGGTCGGTCCCAGCTCCAGGGCCGCCTCCGGGCCCCGGCGTCTGCCTGCTGTGCTGGCCGGGAGGTGTGGTCCCTGCCCGCCCCTGACCTCGGGCCAGCCTTCCGGCCTACTCCCCAAGCCGCCTGAAGACCCGGGACCCTCGGCCACCGGCGAGCTACTCCATTCCAGCCTGCTTACAGCCTCTTCAGCCTTTCGCCTTATTCTTGAGGCACTCTTCCCCGCCGCTCCAAGTTTCTTTGACCCTTCCTATACGTGTCGCTCTAGGGCCCTGGGCTTTGGGTATTCGAAATCCACGTTTTATTTAGGAACTGCAGTGAATTTGATGCCCTGGTAGAGGCCACGCTACTGTGCTGATACTTTGCTGCTATCATAGGTTTATATTTTCTTTAAAAGAAAGAAATTGATTATAAGGGCGCTACGTGTTCAAGGCAGTCTCCAGATCAGGGATGATAAGCGTATTTTATAACAGTGAATGAATCTCCAGGTACCAGACCTTTTAGCTTCTTCAGTACCTTGGTTTTTGTCTTGGATATGTTGGAGTTTGGACTGGTCCTGTATTTCTGGGCCACTCTTCTACGTTGATACCTTCTAAGGAAAGGAGAACTTGGCTTTGGGTCAGCTGGTGGTTCTGTTCTACCTAAATAGTGTTGTTATTGGAGAATTAATTTGAAAAATATAACTTTGTGGATTCTGGAAGTAACCCCTTAGAGGAAGGTCTAATAGAAACGGCCCCAAATAGGAAGTCTTTGGTACTTGCACATACCTAGACATTCACTTTCTTTTGTGTTTTACGGGCCAAAGAGCCACAGTTTGTTTTTTTCCCCCGTCTTTATTTCCTCTCGATTTGTGATACATCTGAGTGTTTGATGGGAAAAATTATTCTTTTACCTATCATTTTATCCTGTTTTTTAAAAGTCATAAGACTTTCTGGAAGCCTGTTGAAGTTGACTTAGTGTTAAAATGGAATTGCTTTTAGGCAGACTGTTTAGACATGGTTGCATATATGTGTTTGTAGTCTTTAACCAAAGAAGAATGCTGTGTTTTTGTAATGTCCTGCCATTCTAAATCCTCTTTACAGTCTAGCAGAATTCGCAGAATTTCGTTTAGCTGAATGAAAATTGCAAATTGGATTAATGCTGGAAACAAGACTAAGGTTTAGGAAAAATATTGTTTATAAGTTAACCCATCACATTAAAAAATAATATTTTAAAAATAGTGATTTACTCATTTAAAAACTACTATGTATTGTGCATGATTTTATAAAGATTTTTTGGTTAAAAATGTGTATCTAATTTGTGGCTTTGTTTATATGTAAGAAATCATCTCCAGGAGAAGGACAGGGAAGCTTGGCATGCTGCAGTCATGGGGACCCAAAGAGTTGGACTCGACTGAGCAGCTGAACTGGATTGAGGAAAGGGGACAACCAGAGGCTGACATGGAATGCCTGCCATATACTTGCTTCTCCATGTTTTATACACGTTATTTTCCTTAATTTTCTTGTGACCCAGTGAGGTGAATATTATTATTCCCATTTTAAGGATGAAGAAAGTGAGACTTTTAAGTAACTTGCTCAAGGCCACACATTTAATAATCTTTTTTAAAAAAATCGAACGTAGTGTTGACGTAGACCACAAAGTTTCATTGAATGAAATGAAGATATTTATAATAGAAGTTTGATTATGGTGTGGTGGAAAAGGATAATTGCTAATTAATACTTGAAATGTTGTATTTGTTACCTGATTGACAAACATCCAATTTATGCCAGGAATGAGCCATTGGGAAGAAGGGAGAAAGAATTTCCTTTCTAATCAAAACCTCAGTCACCTCTGGGACAGGGGAGACCTGTAGTATTTTCTTTAATACAGAGAGAGTTGATCTGTTTTAGTGGGTCTCTTGACTCTCCATCCTGCACAGATCCAGGTCCTCTTCTTCCTTTATCTGTTCTTCAATTCTAACTTGAATGTATTCTTTGGCTACTCCTGGCTGGGAAAGAGCAAGTGGGTGGAGCTGATGTGTACCAGGTGTACTGAGTTCTCAGAATGCAGTTTCCCGTAGGAACTCTTACTACGACTGCTTGTGTCATGTTTTTGTGTCATTATGGTTTACGTGCCTTCTAAAAGCTAATTTGAGAAACTAACCATCACTGTATAATATTTTATATTATACAGTGTCTATATTCTAAGACAATGAATTTGCATTGCCAAGTGTGAAACTTATAAATGAAGTTGGTAGTTGACTTCATAAATTGAACTAATTGTTTTTGGCATGATAATTTTTTTAAAATGCAGTTCATACATGCACATAGTTTTAAAACAATAATGCTAAAAGGCTTAAAAAGCAATAATCTTCTGCTTTTGGCCTTTCATCTTCCAGGCCTTACTTTCCCATGGAAGCTGCTTTCCCAAGCTTGCTCTTTTTTATCCCCCTGTTTTTTTACTTTTCATATTTTGAAATCAGTGTAGATATCCTAGTATAATAACTGAGCAGTTGCCCTCTTCTCATTCCCAAACCCCTGTGTTTAGTTGCATCGTTTTTAGTAAAACCATCAGTCTGTATTTACATTATTGTGTATATATTTATATTATAAATTTTTATTATACATTATTGTATGTATACATGTATGTATACACACACACACATAAATATAAATTCACTTCTGAGTTAAATGGTGACCCGTAAATGGTTATGTTTTCTTTTCCAAAACGCTTTGGTTTTTTCTGGAACAGATAAGAGACTTGAACTTTTGATTAGTCTGTTCTGTATCTATGGCTACATTCTCTCATACACTCCAAGAAATATATTAAATGCCTTTTGATATTTTTTTCAAGTAACACATCAAATCATCTATCACTTCCACTTGTTTTCCTCTTAGAGCCTCCTTGTTTTGGAGGGAGAAAACAGTAAGCTTATTTTCTCTGCAGATTCTGTACCCTTCTCTTCTGTGCTCTGTACCCTTTTCCTCTGTTCCCTAGATCTCCTGCCTTTTTTTTTTCTTGGTTTGCTTCATTTTACTAAAGTGTATCCTCAGTAGCTTCCTGAGAAGAGTGCATGAGAGGTAAATTATTTCAGGCCTTGTATGTCTGAAGATGTCTATCCTGTCCTCATGCTTTTAGGTGATTTGACAGAATTTACATATCAGACAGAAAAAAATATATATATTTTTGCTATATTTTCCACAGTTACCTGGCTTTAAGGGTTTCTGATGAAAAAATCCAAAGGCATTCTGATGCTTTTTTTCCTTGTTGAGCTTAGGTTCCTTGTCTTTAAGAAATTCTGTAATTTTACAAGCTTCTCTGTGGCCCCTTCTCCTGTCTGTGGTTCCTCTTGGCTTAGTGAGCCCTTTCAATCTAGAGACTCATATCCTTCAGTTTTAAAGAATGCCTGTTACTTCTGATAATTTCCTGTCCATCACTTTTTGTTTGTTTCTGAAATGTCTATTGGTTTGGTTATTGAATCTCCTGTAATTGATCTTCAGATACGCTTAAATTATGTTGCCTTTTATTTATATCTTTATATTTGGAGGTGGAAGGAGGGGGAAATTTTCTCAGTTTTGTCTTCTAAGCTCTTGTATTTTAAAAATTTTAATGATTTTAAATTTTAGAATTCCTTCTGTTCCCTGTTTCAATTTCATTTTATTCTAATTTTATGGATACATTATCTTCATTTATCTTTCAGGAGTATGTTGTTTTAATTTTTTCTGTATGTTTAGTATTTTAAAAATATTTCTTCTGCTTCCTCCAATGTGCCTGTTTATTTCAGAGTTCTTTTTCTGTTCATTTAAATTATATTTGTTGATCCTTAAGTGGCTGTAATTAATTAAGAGTGAGATTCTGAAAAGTTGATTATGGGAGAGCAAGCTTGTGTGTATGTGTGTGAGAGGTCTCCTGGCCTCTCATGGGGTGCGAGTGGATGTTCATTGGGAGCGTCTCCCATATATCAGCACCTTCACCTCTTCTTGAGGACTAGTCAGCGTCTGTGGAAAAGACACCTCCAGTCTGCTGCCTCAGATGTGCTGCCTGGGTTTGGATTATCAGGTTGGGGAGAGATGGAGGGTGCCGTTATTCAGGCTGTAGACTTTGACTTCTCCTGTTTACAACTCCCTTGTCTCTGTGGTTCAGTTTCTTCAGAGAAAAACTTTGGGTTAACTGCTAGGCCTGGGGGCCCAACAGCTTTGAATGCCCCTCATCAGTGGCTCCCCCTTTGACAGGCTAGAGCCTCAGGCTGGTGGCCCTGGGTACATCCAGGGCTGAGTCCCTCCAGGGGTCCTGAGAAGCACTGACCACTCCTTTAGCCGTGTCCCATCTTGCATATAGGGTCACAAGGAGTTGGACACGACTAAGCACACACGAGCACATCATGCAAAAGTTTGTTGAAATATTTGATGTGTTGTTGTCTACTTTCCCTTTGTTTGTAGTTTAGTATCTCTGTGATTTCATTACTGTTATTTTAGAGGAGTCCTAGGAAGATGGGGTTAAACGCTAGTGATCACAGTGTGTAAATGGCAGTTGGGTTGGGCTTTGACTGTTGAGCTGATGATGTGTAGGTTTTTGTTAATAACTATTAGGAAGAGTAGTGGTGGTGGTCACAGTAGTGGTGCTGCTGACACGTTAAAATCTTTTCCCTGTGTCAGGTGCAGAATAATCCCTGTTTTGGGTGTGTATTATTACAGGTTTGAAGAAAGTATGGAATCAGCTCATTCCGTGGTAGCAGGCATGCGGTCTTGATGGAGGTCTATTGGTGTAGAGACTCCAAAAGCCTCAGAAACGTTATGGGGAATCCCTTTATTTGCCCCAGGCCCTGCTTAGGCTGCAGTGTTGCCATTCGATTCCCCATTTTACTAATGAGGACTCTGATTTGGGGCCCTTTGGGCAGTGAGTAGAGGGCCAGGTCTTAACTCAGTCCAGAATCTATATTGCCTCTATGTCAGCTCTGGAGGAGCTGTGATTAACTGGAATTCTTAAGGAGTAGAATTGACAAGCCTGCTGCCACATGTGCTCATTTATCTTCACTATTATCCACGTTCTCTCCTGTTCGCTGTCTAATTGGCAGTTCTGATAGTTGAATTCCCTGGAAGTCCAGAGCTGGTGAAAATTGTCTGTGGCTGGGGCAGTGCTAGGGTGTGGGAAAAAGTTGCTGATGATTGGGGTGTATGGTATAAACTGGTTGTGATAGTAGAGATGCTGGCGGGCAACTATGTAGGAGTCTAGGGGACTTAGGAGAATAAACTCCGCCTCCCACCAATTAGGAATTCACTCTGGATAACTGTCTCTCCATTAAAATAAAGTACCCTCTGGAAGAGTTAAGCATTGTTAACATCTTATTTAAAATAAGTTTGTTACTAGTTGACATCATTGTTTCTCTAATCAGTCCAGTAAAAATTTTTGAAGCCCAACCAAGTACCAATTCCTTCTCTTAAGGAACTCAGAATTTCATAGGAGAGACTAACAGTTGTAGCTGCAACTCCAATATTAAGATAAGAGTTATACTTCTGATTGATGTAAGTTATCATGGGAATGATTGCTTTTGACTGTAGAAGGGTGGAGGGTCTTAGGGGGTTTAGGGAAGGTTTTTCTAAGAAAGGGGACATTTGAGTCTCATCTCCAAAGATGAGCTTGAAAGACAGAAAAGAGGAGCATTTCATCTCAGGCAGAAAAAATAGCACAAAGCCATAGATGCATGGAAGTAGAAGGTGAAGTTGCTCAGTCGTGTCCGACTCTTTGCGACCCCGTGGACTGTAACCTACTAGGCTTCTCCGTCCATGGAATTCTCCAGACAAGAATACTGGAGTGGATTGCCATTTCCTTCTCCAGGGGATCTTCCCAACCCAGGGATCAAACCCTGGTCTCCTGCATTGGAGGCAGACGCTTTAACCTCTGAGCCACCAGGGAAGCCTGCATGGAAGTAGGTATGTGTGAAATCAAGGAGTAGGAACAATTTAATGCAGCTAAGATGAGAAAATTTGGCAAAACCAGGGAGTGGCAGAATATAAAGCTGAGAGGTAGGTTGAAATTAGATTAGGAATTTGAATTTTATTTTATAGGTAATGCAAAACTGTAGAATTTAGGAAAGGAGAGTACACAGAAGTGTTATAGAGAAGACAGCTTCGGCTCCAGTAAAAGGGTGGCTTGCAGACTGGAAAGATGGATTGGGGAATGGAAGAGAGTTAGCCTTGTTGTGCTGTGCTGGTCGCTCAGTCATGTCTGACTCTTTGCCACCCCATGAACTGTAGCCCGCCAGGCCCCTCTGTCCATGGGGACTCTCCAGGCAAGAATACTGGAGTGGGTTGCCATGTCCTCCTCCAGGGGATCTTCTCAACCTAGGGATTGAACCCAGGTTCTCTCGTGTTGCAGGCAGATTCTTTACCATCTGAGCCACTAGGGGATCAGCTAGGGTAGTTGAGGGTGTGGGATGGGTTTATGGGGAATTCGCAAAGAGTTTGGAGAAGACTTAGGGAGAATTGGAGGGCTAAAGAAAAGGGAGGAGGCAGAGAGGAATCAAAGTTTCAGATTTGGGCAGCTTTTTCTTATTGAAAATGGTTGAAGGAAAAGAAAAATGAGATGAGCCATTTTTCTCCCAGCACTCTCTTCCTTTTCAACCTCAAGCCAAGTGTTTGGGGTGGGGGAGCAAGTGAGCGTGTTCTTTCTGCTGCTGTGGGGCCTGTCCTGCGGCTGCTCAGACTCTTGAGGAGGTGGGTGCTGGTGGAGGTGGGTTAGCGCCCTGCAGCATGCTCCTAAGCCTGGGTGATTTGGGTGGGGTTGGTGGTATTGATACAGTGTTAATTTGAATCCATGTGTTCTTCACTGGGAGAGCAGCACTGAGACATCGTGCAGTTGCGGGTTTTGAGTTTTTTTCCCAGTCTTCATTCTACACACGTGGGGGAACTGTCCAGTTATGGCCAAACCTGTCTCCTGTGAGTCATACCCTGAGTGACTCGTCTGTTCTGAAAGTGCTGCCTGAAATACTATTTGGACTTTAAGGGTCACTTTAGAAACAAATGAAACGTGGGTTTTTTTGTTTTTTGTTTTTTTGAGCATCCTGAATTGAGAAGTTCCACATGACTACTTTTGGGGTTTTAACACAGTTATGCCAGTGTTCTGAAAAAACTTGCCAGCTATATGTAGTAAAACAAAACAAAAACTTGACATGAAGTAGAGCCATTGCCTACTCTGAAATTGTATTACACTTAAAACTATGTTTTTTTTCTGTGTTATTGTTGATGTATACCAAGTGTAATATTTTCTAATCAAAATGTTATAAACAACTTTCATTTATGTAGGACCTCTAAAAATGTGGTGTGCAAAACAAATGTGTGTATTGCTGAATTACGTAATAAACCATTTACTGAAAATTCTCAACTGTGTTAACAGTGTTGAGTGGCAGACTATTTTTGAAAAGTAATTTCAGAGGTCTCGTTCTTAAGATGAATATGTTCTATCTTGTTCATAAATAATGAATGTGTTCTTTTATAAATATGTCTTACTCTGTGTTATCAGTTTCACTTAATTTCTTTTATTTATCAACCGTTGGCAGTAGATGGCATTGGCATTTTTAAATAGATAAAGCTGAGACCCTGGGAAATTACACAGTTGGCTGGAGGTCACAGAGATGTCTGGGGCTGTATGACTCTAAAGTGCATGCTTTCTCTACGGTGCTGCCTCTGAAAGTTATCAGTTTACATAGTCTTTATCCAACCAGAGTCATCCGAGGGGCTTAAACAAAATACAGATTCAGAGACCTACTCTGAGCACTTTGTTTAGGAGGTCTGAGATGGGGTCCAGCCAATGAGGTTTTTGAACAGTATGTCTCATGAATTATAAGATGTACAGCTTTTTCACATTTGAACATCTCTGAAATTGGAATCATTTTACAATCAGTGGTGAGTCATCGGGTAATTGACAGCCTGTTTTTCTCTTAACAGCACAGAAAATAATGGTGCATTTAGACTAAATGAAATACAGTATTTTAATAAGGTGAAATTGTAAAGGAGACTTAGACATAATTTGCCACCTTTCTTGTGTTTTGGGTATCTGTCACAACTTTCTTTCAGAATTGTCAGATTCGCTGGTGGTAACTTATTTGTGGTAATGGCTGTGTAGTAATGTCCTTGCAGGGAAGGCCAAAATGGCATTAGGTTTAAAAACAATGGAAACTCGCTTTTCAGCTAGGAAGTTGCTGTCAAGAGAAATATCAGTGGTTCTCAACTTATTTTGTGAAAGCCTTAGAGCCTTTCCCTAGACAAGGGTACGGATCCCACATATACTAAGTTTTGTGTACTCTGATGGGGGTTCTTAGACTTTGAGGGTTTTGCAGGGCCTCTTGAGAAAGCTTATGGGTACATCTGAATCCCTTAAAGCTGCTTCTGGAAGGGAACATCTATTACATTTTGTATATCATCAGGTCAGATTCTCTGACCTCCTACGTGATTTTTTTTCTTCCAGTTTTATTGAGATAAAATTGACATACAGCACTGTGTAAGTTTAACATGGCCAGCATAATGATTTGACTTACATACATCATGAAATAACTACCATAGTAGGTTTAGTGAACACTGTTATCTCATGTAGATCCAATATTACAGAAATGGAAAAAAAGTTTTTTTCCTTGTGGTAAGAATTCTTCAGTTAACAGCATTCATATATAGCATATAGCAGTGTTAATTATCATGTTATGCATTATACCTCTAGTACTTATTTATCTTATAACTGGAAGTTTGTGCTTTTTGACTACCTTCATCCAACTCCTCCTGGCCCCTGAATTTGTAAAAGTTTGCAGACATTAAGGCTTCAGTTCAGTTGCTCAGTCGTGTCCAATTCTTTGCGACCCCATGAAATGGAGCACACCAGGCCTCCCTGTCCATCACCAACTCCCAGAATTCACTCAAACTCACGTCCATTGAGTCCGTGATGCCATCCAACCATCTCATCCTCTGCCGTCCCCTTTCCCTCTTACCCCCAATCCCTCCCAGCATCAGAGTCTTTTCCAGTGAGTCAGCTCTTCGCACGAGGTGACCAAAGTACTGGAGTTTCAGATTTAGCATCAGTCCTTCCAAAGAACACCCAGGACTGATCTCATTTAGAATGGACTAGTTGGATCTCCTTGCAGTCCAAGGGACTCTCAAGAGTCTTCTCCAATACCACAGTTCAAAAGCATTAATTCTTCAGTGCTCAGCCTTCTTCACAGTCCAACTCTCACATCCATACATGACTACTGGAAAAACCATAGCCTTGACTAGACAGACCTTTGTTGGCAAAGTAATGTCTCTGCTTTTGAATATGCTATCTAGATTGGTCATAACTTCCCTTCCAAGGAGTAAGTGTCTTTTAATTTCATGGCTGCATTAAAGCTTATTGTGTTGTAATTACGTGGCTTTGACAAATGCATCCACTGTAGTATCATACAGAATAATTTTGCAGCCCTGAAAATTCCCCTGTGAAGGGGCCATTTATGTTTATTAATACCTCCACTACATTTTAAGTAAGTTTGCTTTTAAAAAGTTTATTTATTGTGGAGAATTTCGAACACTCAGGAGTAGACAGACTAGTACAATGATATTCTATGCATCCATTATCCAGTTTCAACAGTTATCAACTCAGGGCCAGTTTTGTTTGGTCTGTACCTCTCCATTCCCCATCTACTCCCTTGTCATCACTTCCCCCGTCTTCTGCTTGGATTATTTTGAAGCAAACTCAGAAAATTGCATAAAATATTCTTCGGTGTGTGTGTCTAAAAGATAAGGACTCTTAAAAATTTATAATAACCAAGATCACACCTAAGAAATTAACAGTGATTCATAAGTATCATATATCTAGGCTTCAGTCTTCCTGCTTTATAAGTTAATGTTCATATGGAGACTCTTGCCTGCCACCTGCTGCTTCTCTTGTCGCTGCGCCTCAGCACACCACCGTTTAGTTCCTTTGGTGCCCAGCTCTTCCCACCCTAGGGTCTGCAGTCAGTTCTCGCTCTGTCTAATGTACGTATCTCAGATCTTTTCGGGGCTGGAGCCTTCTGGGTCTCGGCTTAGTGTTCCCTCCCCCGAGAGCGTTGCCTCTCCAGGGCTGACCCTCAGTGCCACTCTGCTCTGTCACTTTTGTTTTCTTTTAGGTGGGCTTCTCTGGTGGCTCAGATGGTGAAGAATCTGCTTGCAGTGCCAGAGACCTGGATTGGCTCCCTGGGTCAGGAAGATCCTCTAGAGAAGGGACTACCCATTCTGAAATTCTTGCCTGGAGAATTCCATGGACAGAGGAGCCTGCGAGCTACAGCCCAAGGGGTCCCAAAGAGTCCGTCCCGACTGAGAGGCTAACACTTGACTTTTGTTGTTTCTCTCTCCCTCTGTAGGAAAGTTAATTCTGTTTGAGTAGAGACCCTTTTGTATTGTTTTACTCTATTATCCCCAGCACCTGAAACAGTACCTGGCACATAGTCAGGTACTGTTCAGTTAAAATTCAGTGAATGAGTAAGTGAATGAATCATACTTTTTTTTTTTTTTAATTCACCATCTTGTGCCTTACTGGGGTCATCATTCTTTTGATCATTTCCCTTTGCCCACTTAGTTATTATCCAAAAGGATATTGGACTCAACTTGCGAATGGAAGTGTAAATAGTTATGATAGCTTCCTTTGAAGTTGCGTGATTTTCCCAACTCTCTCTCCCTTGAACCCTGCTCCCTGGGTGAGATGTCCCCGCCTTGGCTTCCACAGCTCTGTACCACGTATAAACCATGTGATCACTGAACGCATCATATTCTCTGGTGTCCCTGCCTCACTGAGGCTACCTTGTGGCTTGGCACACAGCTGTCTCTCAGCAGACTGCTGGTCCACACTACAGCTGAAGGGTATAAAATATTCAGCAGAGATTCTGGCACATAATTAAAAGCTGGAAAACAGATTTCTAATCTTCTGAAATGCTAATCTGCTGTTAACCCTAGCCAGTGTATGTTTTCATCTCTAGAAATTTGATTTGGGTCTTTTTATGTCTTCCATATTTCTTCTTGACTTTTTGTTGGGGGTACAGTCACAGTAGTTGTTTCAATGTGAGCTGATTCTAACATCTGCCACTTATGCATTGGTTTCAGTTGATCTATCTATTTTGCTTTTTTGCATGCCTGATAGTTTTTGACTAGATAACAGGCATTATGAAGTTTGTCCTGTTGGGTCCTGGATATTTTTATATTTCTGTAAATATTTTTAGCTTTTATCTGGTGCTCAGTTAAGTTACTTGGAAACAGTTTGATCTTTTCAGGTCTAGGTCTTTAGACTTGTTAGATAGGACAGGAGCAGGCTCAGTGTAGGTCTAAGTATTTCTGAGTCAAGACCTTTCTGTGTACTTTCTCCTGTGACTCATGAGGTTTTCCAGTCTGGTAGATGTGAATAGGTGATATTCCAGGACCTATGAAGTGTTACACTCTGCTAACGTTTCATTTTTACTCTGTTCTGTGTAGCTTCCTTATGCATGCTCTGATCAGTACTCAGCCAAAGGCTGGGGGACAGCCCTCTGAAGATCTTAGAAGTTCTCTCTCTATGCAGCTGTCTCTTTTCTGGAAATTTGTCCTACATACTCTAGCTGTCTTTGCCTTTCTGAACTCATGTATTTTGTCTGGTTTTGATTATTTCAGACGAGAGAGTTTATCTGGTCCTGTTACTCTGTCTCATCCAGAAGTCCAAGGATTATCTTTTCGATTGTTTGCATTTTTTCAAAAGTTGTTTAACTCCTTAGATTGTTTGTTAAGATAATTCAGTCCAATTTCAAGAAAAAGTTCTAACGTTTATGTATGTGTGCATGTATGCACATGTGCAAAAATGTGGGTTTATAGTAGACAGTACGGTATGGGATAATATTGGATTTGAAATCTGCATATTTGAGTTTTAAATCTATCTCCTCTTTCTGTTATATGTGGGCAGGCAAGTAATTAATGTTTCTGAGTGTTGGTTTCCTTATGTATGAGATGCTTTTCAGTGTATAACAGGATGTCTGTTAACTGTAGTTGCTGTATATGAAAGTGCCATATAATCCTCAGAATAATTGATTTTAGTTATTGGTGGGGGATTTATATGTTTTTGGATAAAAACTCAAATCATAGAATGTTAGAGGGGTCATTTAGGTATCGCTTGCTTGATTGATTGCCTTAGGTAGCAACATTTATCACTCATAGAATAATTACTTACTGAGTTTACACTAGGCCTTATTTTAGAAGCTTGACATGTTTTGCTGAAATAAACAGATAAAGAGCCCTGTCCTCATACAACTAACTTTTAGCAGAGAGCTGAGTGACTTGCCCGGGGCCAAAAAATTCAAGTAGCTTTGGGACAGGACTCCAAATTTGCACTTGGAGTTGCTTTCGGGGAGGAATGATGTTTGTGAATTCTCTGTTGTGTCTTTGATTTCCTGGCTGTAACAGCCACCTCTGAGTTACTAATGGCTGCACGGCTGACTGAAAGTGTGTGTGTGCTCCTGTTAGGAACTGGCTGTGAAGGAGATTGAAAGGTGGTTATGTCAGACTGTGAGTAAATTACTTCACCTCTACTGTAGAGCTGTGCTTGCAATACATACATGAGCTTGGTAAGATAATTTTCTTCTTTAAATAGTGCAGGAATCAATGATAAATTGATTTTCAGAG
Source organism: Madoqua kirkii (assembly GCA_006408675.1). NCBI lineage: Eukaryota > Metazoa > Chordata > Mammalia > Artiodactyla > Bovidae > Madoqua > Madoqua kirkii. The sequence goes on from SJYC01040533.1 coordinate 20,036, forward strand.
TATCATTTTACCAGATAGAACATTCTGGCACTACGGCAGGGCATGCTTCATATTTTATGTTACAGTGCTAGAGGTTATGGGTTATGTTTTTGTTACTTACTATTCTTAGATAGGAGTTGACGAAAAGATGCCCCTTTCCTACAGTGTAACATTTGTAAATTCTCTTCTTATGATGTAGTTAAATATCAGGCCTCAGCTAAATTTCTAGGTATAATTTGACTATAGCTAGATTTATGAGCTTCTGGTGGACAAATTATTACTTTATTATATCCATTTCAGTTTGTTAGTTTCCATAAACTAGGAAAATTTGAAACAAGAGCTCTGTATTTATTTCATTTGAGCATTGATTAAAATACAGACTATTTAGTGGCTTCAGACATAGTAAATGATTTAGCCTTTTTTTCCTCTGGCTCGCATACCATACTGTCCTCAGAACCTAGAAGGGTATCTTGACTAACATTTGGAAACCATGGATGATATCATAGAATAATAGAATCTTGGCTGACTTTTGGAAACCATCATGATATCATAGAATAATAGAATTTTGTGGCTGAGGAGGGACTTTCACTTCGTCTGGTTTAACTCCCTTGTTTTATAGTTGAGGAAATTGATGCCTGGAGAAGCTGGTTAAATAATTGATTGCCAGAGGTCACTCAGCTACTCATTAGCAAAAACTCCACTTTAGTTCTGTTCCTACAGTACTTTTGTTTTTTGCCTTTACTGATTCCTCATGTTCGTCTTTGATGTGGTTGATTTTTATCAGTAGCCAGCCATTCATGCGTCTAACATTTGAGTGCCTACAAGTACACTAACATTCCAGCCTTGCTTGAGAGGTGTGCGAGGCAGCAGGGAAGACGGATGGTTTGGTCACTGGCACTGATCATTCAACCATTGTTGTGGTTTTAGGACACCAATAGTTAACTTTTAAAATCACTTAGAATAATTTTTAAACTGTTGTGTTACTTGAACTTAAGCTGCACAGGCTGGGTCATGTAGAACATAAGCCTTGAATTAAGCTTGAGCTTAAAATTGTTTAGGGCAAAGTGAATTTTCCTTGATGGATGTTGAGCGTTTTGTAGAAATAACTTTGGTTTTTCAGCTTGGAATTTGGGTTATCTAAAAATAACATGAATAAATGTCATATTTTCTAACAAGAGAGTAACATTCCTACTATGCTAGAATTGGCAGTGAGAAATTTAAGTCTGGTTATGATAGTTGAAGAACTGAAATGTTTTTCATCTCAGAAGAGAATGGTTCTGTGATTTTAAGGCTAGAATACTGCCTTTTCAGCCCACGACTGTTCACCCTTGTTCCTGTCTGCCTTCCAGCAGTCGCTTTCCACTTTCCTTCTGCTTGTTGGCCTGCTCTGTCCTCTTCTCTGTTGGCCCTTTCATTTTTATCTTGTGGAACTTGAGTTTTGTTCTGAGGTCTCCTCTGACTCTTTGATAGTGCTGCTTTTTCTCCTCAGCTTAACTGAAACCTGATTTCCTCTTGTGAGTGAAATTTTCCTCAGAAGCCTCTCCGGTCGCTGGAAAACAGTTTTAGTATATTCCCTTTGCATTTATGGGTAGGAGTCAGCTTTTTTTCTTTTCTTTTTTAAAAATAATAATTTATTGGGTGATGTTCACATGTGACATAAAATTCACCTTTGTAAAGTGAAAAAATAATTCAGTGACATTTAGTTTATATATCATGTTGTGCAACCACCAACCCTGTCTAGTTTCAAAACATTCCCGTTGCTCCAGAGTAAAACTCCTTACCCACTGAGCAGTTTTTTCCCATCTTCCTCTCTCTTCAGCCTCTTGCAGCCACCAATTTGTGTTCCATTTATCTATGTGGATTTATCTATGCTGGATATTTCATATAAATGGACTAATATGAAACATTTTCTATCTGGCTTCTTTTTGGCACTGTGTTTCGGGAGTTCATTCACATTGTAGCATGTATCAGTCCTTCCTTCCTTTCCATGACCGAATAGTACTCCGTTCTGTGTATATGGATATTTCTGGTGGCTCACACGATAAAGTGTCTGTCTACAATGAGGGGGGGGACCCGGGTTCGATCCCTGGGTTGGGAAGATCCCCTGGAGAAGGAAATGGCAATCCACTTCAGGACTGTTGCCTGGAAAATCCCATGGACAGAGGAGCCTGGTTGGCTACAGCCCATGGGGTCGCAAAGAGTCGGACACGACTGAGGGACTTCACTTCTGTGTATATACCAAAATTTGTTTATTCCTTCATATTTTGATGGACATTTGAGCTGTTGCCACATCTTTACTATTGTGAATAGTGCTGCTATGAATGTGTGTGTTAAATACTTGATTATCTATTTTCAGTTTTGGATATATACCTGAGAGTGGGTCATGTAGTAATTCTCTGTTTTAACTTTTTGAAGAACCACCAAACTTCTTTTTTTTTTTTTTTTTTACAGTGACTGAGCCTTTTTGTGGTCCCATCACAGGGTACAAAAGTTCCAACTTCTCCATATCCTTGCTAACGCTTGCAGTTTTCTGTTTTTTTTTTTTTTTAAAATTAAAGCTACCCTAGTGAGTGTAAAGGGATACCTCATTGTAGTTTTGATCTGTATTTCCCTTATGAGAAATGATATTCATATGTTTGCTGGCTGTGTGTTTTCTTCGGAGAAATGTATATTCAGGTCCTCAGCCCATTTAAAAGAAATATTTATTGATTTGGCTTCATTGAGTCTCAGTTGCGGCGCACAGGCTCTGTGTCATGGCGCACAGGATCTTCCTTGCGGCACGCAGGCTCCTCTCTAGTTGTGCTGTGTGGGCTTAGTTGTCCCACCCATATGGGATCTTAATTCCCCGACTGGGAATCAACCCAGCGTCCTCTGCATTGGAAAGTAGATTCTCAACCACTGGACTACCAGGGAAGTCCCTCTTGCTCATTTTTAAATTGTCTTTTTGTTGTTGGGTTGTAAGAGTTCTTTATATATTGTGGACACTAGACCCTTATCAAATAGATGATTTGCAACATTTTCCTCCATTTTCTAAGTTGTCTTCACCTTGATAATGGCTTTGGATGTGCAGAGGGTTTTATGAAGTCCAATTTATATATTTTTCTTCTGTTACTCTTGCTTTTAGTGCCGTATTTAAGAACTCATTGCTAAATCCAAGGTCATAAAATTTTATTCCTATATTTTTTTCTAAGAGTTTTATAATTTTAGGTGTTAAATTTAGGTTGTTGATTTATTTTGAGTTAGTTTTTATATATGGTTGAGGTAATTTCATTCTTTTTGCATATGGATATCCAGTTGTCCCAGGACCATCTGTTAAAGAGGCTAGTCTCTCCTCATTAAGCAGTCTTGGCACACTTGCCAAAAATCAGGCTAGATGTCTACTTGGACATCAGGTGGGTTTTTGAGGTCATGAACAGCCTTGGCCTTGCAGGGTTTCCCAGGTTTGCCCTTGTGCCCCACTCCCTCCTATCTATTGCTTCTTTGCCATGCTCATAACACATTCTTTACCATATAGTTCCTGAGGAACTGAGAACCACTTTTGATGATGGTTAAAATAACTATGGGTTTTGTTCTGTTCCAGTACTAGCTAATGGAGCCAGTGTTTATACATGATTGAAACACTGTGCCAAGAAACCTAAATTTACCCTACAGAACACATTTCCCCTGTTAAAAGTTGCATAGAGAAACATTGCCAATTTCATTGCAAGATATTTTTGTAGTTTGTTTAAAATTAGTGTTTTACTGGTTCCTTAAATTCTACATTAATTGGCTAAGTCTTTTATACTGATTTGGAAGAAGCAATAACTGCTAAGTGACCGATATCTCTGGTTGCACAATATTTTATGTCAAAGGCCTGAATATACCTGCATCAATTGTGTAAAACTATAAAACTTTAAACTTTTTAACTATTGAACTTAAGCTATGTAAAAATTAATCGAAAAGATGGATAAGCAACAAGGGCCTACTGTATAGCACAGGGAATTCTACTCAATATTCTCGGATAATCTATATGAGAAAAGAATCTAAAAAAGAATGAATGTATAAGTGAATCACTGTGTCATATATCTGAAACTAACAAAGCACTGTAAGCCAACTATACTCCATTAAAATTAAAAAAAAAACAAAACTAAGGGAAAAAGTCAGCTGGCTAGAAATACACAGGCTTATTTCCTTACTCTCAGCTTTCTTCCATCAGTCTAGATACCTGTCATGACGCTGTTACCACTCTGGCTTTGTCCTAAGTTTTGCTGTTGGAAAACGTAACTCAACTGTGTTCTTTTTCAAGACTCTCTTGACTGTTGGAGGCTACTTGCACTTCCATATTAATCTGAGAATCTGCTTTTCTGTTTTCTGCAAAAAGGACAGTTACAATTTTGATAGGGATTGCACTGCTATATCCCTTTGGGTAGTATTGTTACCTTAACAGTAAATAATAAGTCTTCCAATGCATGAAGATGGGATGTCTTTCCATTTATTTAGGTCTTCTTCAATTTCAGCAGTTTTGTAGTTTTCAGTGTATAAAACTTTCATCTCCTAATTTAATTGATTGGAGTTGTTTTCTTAATTTCCTTTTTGGATTGTTCTTTAGGGGACCAGCTTTTACCATGCATTATATCCTTCATTTGTTACTTTGATTTTTGATTCTTTTGCCCAAGGTTATCATTGAGATTTACTTATAGGACCTTAGACCTGTTAGGGTCCTTGGAGTCACTGAGTTGTAAGATGATCCTCATGACTCGTTTTCATTATTTCCCTCCCTTTATCCCAGAGGATATTAACATTAGTGTGATGTTTTTTTTTCTGACTTGTTACTTGTGACTGCTGGTTTTTTTCTGAATAAGGCACTCATTGAAATGGCCATTTTGGACTTGGTTCTTTTCTCAGCCCTTGGAACATCCTTGCTGTGATCAAGGTATCCCAACTTCCTGTTAGTCACTCCCTTCTACAGGAACCAGGCTGTTTCCTGTTCCCTGGCTTGTGCACAACTGGCTGAGTAGAGCATCTCCGAATAAATGGTTTCCTTCACTGCCTCTCTCACCATTCCTCACTGCCCACTTCTCTGCAGAACCTGCGGCACCACTCCCAGACAGTGATAAACCCTGCCATCTGCTGGCCCTGCTTTGAGATTGCATTTAATTGTTTTGTCATTCTTGAAACACTACTGATTAGTAGCAATTAGAAAGGAGTAGATTACTTAGATCCTGTCTTCAGTTGTCTATTGCTTTTCTCTTAAAAATTGTTTTGAGCATGATGGGGAAGGGAAGAATAAAGATTACATTCAGGAATACATGTATGATAGTCTTTACAGATTTCATCTTTTTCTAAAAATGTTTGTTTAAATTCTTTTTATTTTACTAACTATTGCCTGATTATCTGAATAAAAACATACACTACTTGAAAAGTTTACAGGACTATAAAAAAGAAGAAAAGTGCACATTATTTAACTATGCATTGGGAGTCTTAGGTAAATATCTCTCCAGCATTTTTCCATGTTCTCATTTTTCTTTATGCAGTTGAAATCTTAGAATACAGGTAACTCTTTGAGATAGATGGCACATCAGAATCTGTAATATTATATTTTCCCTCCCTCTCTGTCTCCTTGCCTGTGGTCAGGTTGTGGACTATACGTTTTCTACTTTACAAACTGATTGTGCTTTTCCTTATAGCTGATCACTTTTTTCTAAATCTCTTATGGTTGCTTTGAAAGAATTGAATTTCCTTTAAAAGTATGGTCTTGATGAGTCTACATGTCCACTCCCCCATATTTTTTGTGGCTGGAGGTACACATATCTACATGCTAAGATCAATCATAGGCTGATAGTTTCGTAACATGATTAAACATATATTGGATTCTCCTCATATTTCTGTTATTTTGGGAAAATTGATTACATTTGGGTTCTTTTTACATTTCTAATATTTAGGGATTTTTTGGATTCTACATTTTGATTTAGAGCTATATTCATAATTATTATACTAGAATTATTACACGTGATAAACCTTTTCTCACTATAAAATGATTATCTCATGTTAAAAATAAAAGTGCTATTAACTTCTCAGTATGTTTTGGAGTGACTTTTATGGAGAAGGATACATAATTGGTATTTTTTTGAGAATCTATTGTCTTTGCACATGATGAGAATTTGTCTGGGAATATAATTCTTGGTACACTTTTGATTCCTCTGAAACCTATTGCTCTGTTGCTTTCCTATCACCTTTAGGATTTCCCAAGTTATCTTGATTCAGACAGTGAGCCTGGGTGGTTCAAGGATTTTCTTCTCATTTCAGCCCCATTGTCACTGTTAAATGGTGAAATTCTGAGCTTTGATCTTTTTCACTTTGCAATGCTTTTCCAAATTTTACCTTCTGGCTGGGGCTTCGCTAGTAGCTCAGTGGTAAGGAATCTGCCTGCCAGTGCAGAAGATGTGGGTTTGATCCCTGGGTTGGGAAGATCCCTTGGAGAAGGAAGTGGCAACCCACTTCAGTATTCTTGCCTGGGAAAGCCCATGGACAGGGGAGCCTGGTGGGCTACAGTCTGTGGGTCACAAAGAGTTAGAGAGGACTTAGTGACTGAACAGCGACAATGGCAGCCTTTCGGTTGGCTATTTTAAGGTAACGTTGGAGGAAAGGTGTTTTAGTCATTAGTAATTTGTTATTACTGTGTTAATCTTAATATGTCAAAGATATTATCTCTACCAATGTGATTTCTTAATTGAATTTTGTCATTCGAGGGCCTTTTCTCTAGCTTCTACTGGCCTTCATGTATTATTTTAGACAGCAGTTGGGTTTTTGTTTAGTGGATTGCTGCAGCTGACTGAATATTTCTTTAAACATGATTTTGAAAATTTTTGTTTTTCCGAGTTTAACTTAACTGTTATGAAAAATATAAGAAAAAGGATAAAAGCATAACCCATAATTTACCATTTAAAATTAATTACTGTTCATACTTTTTGGTATTTCTTTCTTTTTTGAGAAATGGAATACACACATGCATATAAATTTAGTTTTTAAAAAAATGAAGGTTCTCTTCTTTTTTAAAAAAATCTTTTTAAAAATTGAAGTATAGTTAATTTACCATGTTATGTTGGTTTCAGTTATACAGCAAAGTGATTCAGTTATATATTCAGTTATGACAATATATATTCTGAATTTGTATATAATCCTTTAGATTCCTTTCCATTATAGGTTATTACAAGATATTGAATATAGTTCTCTGTGCTAAACAATAGGTCCTTGTTTATTTATCTTATATGTGAAAGTGAAAGTGAAGTCACTCAGTCACGTCCGACCCCGTGGACTGTAGCCTACCAAGCTCCTATGTCCATGGGATTCTCCAGGCAAGAATACTGGATGCGGTTGCCATTTCCTTCTCCAGGGGATTTTCCCGACCAAGGGACTGAACCCGGGTCTCCCACACTGGAGGCAGACATTTTAACCTCTGAGCCACCAGGGAAGCCCAGTAGTGTGTATACGCTGATCCCAAACTCCTGATTTACTCTGCTCACTTTTTTTAATTCCCTGTTGGCTCAACAGGAGATGCAGGAGGCCTGGGCTAGATCCCTGAGTTGGGAAGATCCCTTGGAGGAGGAAATGGCAACCCACTCCAGTACCCTTGCCTGGAAACGCCCATGGACAGGGAGCCTGGTGGGTGACCGTCCAGGGAGTTGCCAGGAGTGACACGACAGCGTGCGCAGACACATAAACACACTGTCCCCTTTGGTGACCGCAAGCTGGTTTTCTATATCTGTGAGTCTGTTTCTGTTCTGTAAATAAATTCCTTTGTATCATTTTTTTTTTTTAGATTTCATATATAGGTGATATCATATAGTATTTATCTTTCTCTGTCTGACTGACTTAATCGCAAAGAGTCAGACACAGCTTAGTGACTAAAACAACATCACAGGCAACCAATAAGCTTGTCTTCTAAGTCTGTGCATCTCTGTTTGCTAAGTTCATTTTTCTCACTTCTTTTTAGATTCCACATTTAAGGGATGTCATTTCTCCTCTTTCTGAGTTACTTCACTTACGATGCCACTGTCTAGGTCCATCCATGTTGCTGCAAACGGCATTAGTATGTACGTTTAAGTTTAATTCACCAGAAGTTTATTGAACATCTGTTTTATGCAAGAGACCCATTATAAATGACAGACATTATTTAAAATTACTACGTATAGAATGTATCTTTCCCGTCCTTATTTAATGTTATTATAAGCAAAACTCAATTTGTTAAAATTTATTTATAATAGTCTTATTGATGGCTTTATAGTCTTTTCCAGTAATTTTTTTAGTGGCTAAAACCTGTCTTCAAAGGGGAATTTCATTATGTCTCGTGGGTGAGCAGGGAGAGATTTGACTAAAGGGTGCAGTGGCTTGGGACACCATCTCTCTCCTCCAAAGAAAGAGAAATTGTTGAAAACTGTTGTTCTCTGTTATGGATGTGTTATAGTTTATTGATGATTGCTCTGTTAGTGGTAATTTATATTGTTACTTTTCTTCAGTTTTAAATACAATTTTGACTAATATCTTTATGCATGTGTCTATATTTGGTCTTCTGAGGATGAATTTTTAGAATTGGATTTACTGGGTTAGAGTATAAACATATATAAATCATTGATATATGTTCATAAATTGCTTGCTTGCCACACCCTATCTAACATTCAGTATTGTATTGAAAGAATATAAGCATTTCTGTTCCAACATCAAATGCATTCCTAACAAACAAAAACCTTAAGATTTCGAAATCATTAAAAATAACCGGAATTATGGGAAAAATAAGGTTAAGGGCAAACCATTCAAGACCTCTGCAATTTTCAAACCAAGTACTAATAAAAGCATAATTGGTACCTTATGGGATAACTTGAACAGCTTGGTCAAGCCACTTAGGGTGGCTGAGGCAGCTTCAGAAGAGAGTTAAAGATGTTAAAAAATAATAGGATGGAAATCACTGGCTTGTGAGATTTTGAGGTAGTGCAGATGAGAGCTGCTTTCTGAGCTAGTGGGGCTGCCATCGAGGTGGGCAGAAGAGAACGTGCAGCTTCCTGCGTCTAGGAACCACAGAGACTTGTGGGGCTCCTCTGAGCAGAGAACCTTTTGTGCGGGTGCGTATTTTTAGTTTTCTTTTTCACTGTTTTAGCTTTCTTAAAGTAGGGCTGAGGGGCACTCCTGCCTGGCAGTAGCTGAACTAATGAGGGTCTTTTCCTTTTCCAGTGAAAGTTACAGTTCTTTACCTGCTCTTCTAGTTCCCCATGTCTGGGAAGATTCAAATGTTAACTGACACAGTTTCTGTTAGTATGTTGTACTGATATTTTTATTTCCTAACCACTGATGTGCTAGTTGACGTTTAGGAATATGTTTTATGACAGAACAAACTAGATGTACTAATTTGATGGGTGAAATTTTGAACTTCATTTTAATGGCTTCTTTGAAGAAATTCAGATCCTTTCAAACCAGGAATAACTACCTTAGTAAAGAATGGCTATTTCAAAACAAATTCTCTCAAAATCTAATCAGGAAACAGCAACTCTGTTTGCAGTTGTATACAGTTTTACAGTATTACTGTATTACAGTTTCAATACCTAAATCTAGGGTAGTGAATTTAAAAATTTCAGTTTTTATTTTGGTGGCCATTAAGTGTTTATAGATATGGACCACAGGGCTCCAAACTGTCAGCAGCTTATAAATATTTATTTGTTGCACATAGAAGCATGGCTTTATAGTGACTCATTTGTGGGAATGCCTTCATCCAGGATTGTGCAGCATTCAGTTATAGCACCAGAGAAGACAAGGAACAGGGGAGTCAAAACAGTTCAAGATTGGGAGTTTGCAGGATGCGGTATGCACGTCTTAGCTGTGGGAGAAAGTTGAGGGTGCTTGTAAGAAAGTAATTGCAGTAATTGGGGTTGAGGTCAGTAAGGAAAAAACAAGGAAATGATTGCTGTAATCAAGTGGGAGAAACAAGAGGATTATGGACCCTGAGGGTATTATGAGCCCAGAGAACAGCTGTTGTAACAATGAAGGGAAGGAACTGAAGAGCTGCTAAAGTATTGAGATAATTACAGTTCAAGATTTTGGAGGTAAAGCAATTTATATATTCCCATTATCCATAGAGATGGGCTACTTTGGTATGGATAAAGGTTATTGGAGTTGGGGAATGAAAGGAACATTGAAGAACACGTTGACAGTCGGTTTGCCTCACGAACATTGGGAGTCTGGCATAATAAGTCACAGGAGAAGGGTGTTTAGAAATTT
>SJYC01040534.1:0-42716 GCA_006408675.1 Madoqua kirkii
ATAATTGGTACCTTATGGGATAACTTGAACAGCTTGGTCAAGCCACTTAGGGTGGCTGAGGCAGCTTCAGAAGAGAGTTAAAGATGTTAAAAAATAATAGGATGGAAATCACTGGCTTGTGAGATTTTGAGGTAGTGCAGATGAGAGCTGCTTTCTGAGCTAGTGGGGATGCCATCGAGGTGGGCAGAAGAGAACGTGCAGCTTCCTGCGTCTAGGAACCACAGAGACTTGTGGGGCTCCTCTGAGCAGAGAACCTTTTGTGCGGGTGCGTATTTTTAGTTTTCTTTTTCACTGTTTTAGCTTTCTTAAAGTAGGGCTGAGGGGCACTCCTGCCTGGCAGTAGCTGAACTAAGTGAGGGTCTTTTCCTTTTCCAGTGAAAGTTACAGTTCTTTACCTGCTCTTCTAGTTCCCCATGTCTGGGAAGATTCAAATGTTAACTGACACAGTTTCTGTTAGTATGTTGTACTGATATTTTTATTTCCTAACCACTGATGTGCTAGTTGACGTTTAGGAATATGTTTTATGACAGAACAAACTAGATGTACTAATTTGATGGGTGAAATTTTGAACTTCATTTTAATGGCTTCTTTGAAGAAATTCAGATCCTTTCAAACCAGGAATAACTACCTTAGTAAAGAATGGCTATTTCAAAACAAATTCTCTCAAAATCTAATCAGGAAACAGCAACTCTGTTTGCAGTTGTATACAGTTTTACAGTATTACTGTATTACAGTTTCAATACCTAAATCTAGGGTAGTGAATTTAAAAATTTCAGTTTTTATTTTGGTGGCCATTAAGTGTTTATAGATATGGACCACAGGGCTCCAAACTGTCAGCAGCTTATAAATATTTATTTGTTGCACATAGAAGCATGGCTTTATAGTGACTCATTTGTGGGAATGCCTTCATCCAGGATTGTGCAGCATTCAGTTATAGCACCAGAGAAGACAAGGAACAGGGGAGTCAAAACAGTTCAAGATTGGGAGTTTGCAGGATGCGGTATGCACGTCTTAGCTGTGGGAGAAAGTTGAGGGTGCTTGTAAGAAAGTAATTGCAGTAATTGGGGTTGAGGTCAGTAAGGAAAAAACAAGGAAATGATTGCTGTAATCAAGTGGGAGAAACAAGAGGATTATGGACCCTGAGGGTATTATGAGCCCAGAGAACAGCTGTTGTAACAATGAAGGGAAGGAACTGAAGAGCTGCTAAAGTATTGAGATAATTACAGTTCAAGATTTTGGAGGTAAAGCAATTTATATATTCCCATTATCCATAGAGATGGGCTACTTTGGTATGGATAAAGGTTATTGGAGTTGGGGAATGAAAGGAACATTGAAGAACACGTTGACAGTCGGTTTGCCTCACGAACATTGGGAGTCTGGCATAATAAGTCACAGGAGAAGGGTGTTTAGAAATTTCATTAACTGGTACCAGTATCTCAGTGAATGAGGTAGCTAAGACACTGGGAAGGAGCTTTGTGTGGAGTTGAATTTACTAGATGCTCTTAACATTTTAAACTGTGTCTGGAAAACCCAAATATTTACCCATCACTGTTATTATTACCAGTAATTACATTGTAACTGTTATTTGTTAGGAACAGATTTCTTTATTTCCCTGTGAATGATGTTTGAAATTTACATTTGGAAGTTGTTGGTCACTTATGATGACGTTTTTCTAAAACTTTATGTTGGTGCTAGTAACTTTCTGTGGTATGCAAACTTTTTGAGATTAGAAAAGAGAGGTAAAAACTGTTGTTGAGTCTTTTTTTTCTCCCTCTTTAAAAAAGTTTAGATGAACTTTATATATAATGAAACATACAGATCTTAAATGTACAGTTGGTTGAGTTTTGAAAAATGCATACACTGATGTAACCATCACCCTAGTTACAGAACATTTCCATCACCCCAGGAAGTTCCTTTAATAACACAGTGATTTGATTTCTAGCACCCCAAATTAGTTTTGCCTGCTTCTAGAACATTTTATAAAAATGATTAATATAGGATGTACAGCTTCTTTGGTTTATGATCTGTTAGAGTCATCCCTTGTACAAAATCTCAGCAGTTTGCTTTCATTGCCGAGTAGTATTCCATTGTGTGAATGAATATAACACAATTGGTTATTCATCTGTCTGCTGAAGGGTATTTGTGTTGTTTCCAGTTTTTGCTGTTCTGAATAAGAGTGCTCTCAATGTTAACATATGAGTTTTTTTGTGGAATCATATGTTTTAATTTCTTTTGGTTAATTATCTAGGAGTGGAATAACTGAATCTGAGTAGAGGAACACTTTGCTTTGTAAGAAAACTGCCAGTTTTCCAAAGTAACTGAACGTTGTCCCATTCATAGCAGTGTATGAGAGTTGCAGTTGCTCCACATTCTTGCCAACGTTTACTCATTCTTCTGAGTGGAAATGTTATCTCATTGTGGTTTTAATTTGTATTTCAGTGATAAATAATAATGTGTAGCACCTTTTTATATGCATATCGTCTATTTACATATCTTTTCTTACAAAATGTATGTTCACATCTTTTGCCCTTTTTATTTAATTGTGTTGTCTTTTAATTTTTGGTTCATAAGAAATCTTGACATATTCTAAAAATAAGTCCTTTTGATAGATGTGTTGTGAATATTTTCTCCCAGTTTGTGACTTGAATTTTCTTAATATCTTTTGAGGAGCAAAGTTTTTAATTTTAATGATGACCACTTCATCAGTTTTTCTCTTTGAATTCATGGTTTGCATGGCTAGTCCAAGAGATGTTTGTTTAACCCAGGTTGTGAAAAGTGAATGTTGGTTGCTCAGTCATGTCAGACTCTCTGCGACCCCATGGACTGTAGCTGCCAGGCCTCTTTGTCCATGGGGTTTCCCAGGCAAGAATGCTGGAGTGGGTATCTTAGGAGGTGTGAGAGCCTCACCTTGACCTCTTTGCACACCACAAGGTGTTTTAAACTCAGTCAATAGGAAATTTACATTTCAGTTGGCCTCCCCTGTACCCTCTTCCTCCCATGTGTGGAATACGTGTCATTCGTTACTGGAGGGACACCTAGCCACAACTGCAAATAACAGTAAATCAATTGAGAGCTCTTATTCCCTGCTTCAGTTCTTTTGGATTATATTGTGGAGGAAACTTCTGATATTTTTACCTCTCTCAAGCACTTGCTGTTACCCTCTTCTTCCCTTTTTGTAAACAATGAGCTGTGCTCAGGCTCACTGCCTTCGTATAGACAGTAGTGTTTAGCTAGCATTTAGTAGTAGGTTTTTTTTTTCTGGTTACCTTATATTTTTTTCTCAGTAATTACTGGGTTTCTTCTTAAGATGTTGATTAAATCTTTCCTTTAAATTTTTATTTAAAAATTGAATTAATTTTAAAGAAAATATTTAATACAAGTAGGATGAAGGGGTTATCACAAAACTGAGTAATGTGATATGTGTTGGAGGTTGTATGTAACCTTGGCCAAGAAAGTGGTGTGGAAATGAGTGAAATTTGAAAACTCTAGCATTTCTTAGGCATCTTGATATTTTCTCCTTTCATCTGTGGTGCTAACTTGTCTAACAAGAATTTACTGAGCATCTGCTTTGTGTAGAGGACAGTCCTGAGAATATGAGAAGTGTAGTGTTCTCTGCTTTGCAGTTTAGATTTGGAAGAGGATATGTGTCTGTGTGGCAGTGGCGTGAGTGTGCCTTGGTAACATGCTGTTCACGTGGCCAGCATTATCATCCTGACAGATGCCAAGATCTCCTCTGGCTAGGTCTGGAGGCCTTGACTCACACTCATGTTTTCCTCCAGGTGCTTGTCTCTTTTCCTGAATCCACAGCAGTTTTGCAGGGTGAAGCGGCTTTTGTCTGTAGGCATTTATCTGAAAAGGTCTTTGTCCAAAAGGAAATGTGTTGCATTGGTGGTTCTCAGAACCAGGGTTCTGGCTCCAGCACCCCTGTGCTTAATTGTTCTGAATCTCAGTTTCTTCATCTTTGTTGGCAATGATAGAATTCAGTCTTCTTCCTGCTTCATAAGGCAGCTCGGCTGGGATGTGCGTTTACTCTTTTTATTATGATCAGTATTTGAAATATTGATGGTAAATGCTTTTGAGGGTATTTGGAGCATTTAATTCTTTCTTTCTTTTTTTTTTTCCCTAGGTCTTGATGCAGAACTTTATTATGTGAGAAACGACCTTATTAGTCACTACGCTCTATCCTTTAACCTGTTAGTACCCAGCGAGACAAATTTCCTGCACTTCACTTGGCATGCAAAGTCCAAGGTAAGAGAGGGGTCCACCAAAGAGGCCAAGACAGGACCACCCAGGCCCAGAGGCTGAGGCAGAGGCTGGATCTCCGGGGTGGGCTGCCAGCTGCACAAGAGGGTCAGTGGGTAGTGGGCTGTAGCGGTACTGGGTCTTCTCAGATTTGTATTTTAAATCTTGAGCCTATTACTCTAGACTTTCAAATCCTTGAAAATGAAATAGCCTTTCATTTGAAAATGAAGAGAAAGCTAGTCATGTATGTGGCTAGCTTGTGACAGAACACTTATTTTTCAAGCAAGGATGTAGCTCTAGCTGGAAGAGGGGACGGGTGGACCTGCTAGTGACTGTGCTGTTATGATGAAGAGCTGTTAATGAGGGGTTGGGGGGCTGGTAAGATAGGTGGTTTAGACATGCTTGAGGTCTTGGGTACAGTTCTCCCAGTTATGGAGAAGCAGTAAAAGGAAAGAACAGGACGCGTAAGCACTCGTGTTGGCGCTGGCTAAGCTTCTTTAACTGTAACAAACTTCTTGCCCAGTTTACTTGTTGCTGAATCCTTCAGATTTCTTCTCTTTGGGCTCCTTTATCGTGGTACGTTTTCTCTTCAGTCAAAGAGTGAGAGGCTGAGTGTAGAGTCCACCTTCCCCGATCAACTTCAGTCTTTTGTCAGCCTCATGTATAAGCTCTGAGTAGAATTTTATTTGGGAAATAAAAATAGTTTTTGCTATACTAAAATAAGAATACCTATTGTAGAGTTTATTTTTTAAAAATTATTATAAAGTGGTATTTGTTATTAAGCAAGTCATTTAAATCTGACCCCTTTAATATAGATCTTTGTATCTTCTTAGAAAACAATAATGGTTATTGGGAAAATTCAACTATTACAGAGTTGTTTTAAGAACTGTTAAGACTTTGTACATCTGAACCGAGAAGAATAATCATTGTGTATAATTTGGTGTACTTGATACTTGACCCCATACTTCTTTTTCCTTTTTAAACAAAAAGGGAATTACCTGATACATGTGTTGCACAGTACTTTTCCCCTACCTGATACTATGTCTTGGCAACTTTCCACTTTTGTAATTATAGATTTAACTCAGTCTCTTTAATGGCTTTATAATATGATATTGTATGGATGTATGATGTATGGTTATTTGTTAAGTGCTTCATTGATGTATGGATTTTTGGTAACATTTCCCTTCCCTGTTACAAATAGTTTCATTCATTTGGCAGGCAAAATTTTATAGTAAAGGGATGGTAAAAACAATTGGTAGTCATCTTTTGTTGCTATTTCTAGCATTATTATTAATGAATATAGAATCATAGAAAAGATATGTGTGTCAATGTGTGTGTATGTATATTAAGAATATCTACATTTGTTCAGAATTTTTTGTGTACTTTTGGCATTATTTCTGAATAGTACATTGTGATCAGGAAGTGAAATGACTGGGTCAGAGAATGTTCATGATTAAAATTTTGATTGCTATTGCCAAATTCTTTCTCCCATACCTCTCCCAAGATGGTACCAATGAGCCAACATTGCTTACAGAGTGAATAAAGTGCTTATTTCAGTTCACTGCTTAATGCTAAATATTTTAAGTGTATTTATTTGCCAATTAGGTAAGTAAAAATAATTATGTAAATATGCATATATCCACATTTTTATATATGCTCACACGTATATTAGAGAAACGTACACATATAGACATACGTGTATTAAAATACACCTGCCAGAATGTTTTGATTAAAGTTAAATTAGCTTGGATCCTGGGTAAAGTGTATGTGCCTTGCTGTCTAGAACACCTCAAGTCCAACATTATTGCCTTGGGGTATCCAAATAGGGGATGTTCTTTTGGGAGTAGTTAGATCACTTCAGGATGAAATCTGCAAAAACAGAGGGAGAAGATTCATGTGATCTAAGAACATTTAGTAGATGGTAACTTGGATATGCTGAAGTACCAACATAAATGACATAAGTCACTCAGAAAAGGTCACTTGAGACATTTTAATCTGAGGTCTGTTGGTTTGAATGAGTAGGCACCTGGACTCTTCAGGGAGATAAACCTAATGCATTTTTCAGTACTGTGTGACTTTATTATTACTTGGTGACCTTATCATTATTTGGGGGAGTAACCCTTAATTTTTATATAATTTCAGACAGAAAATTACAAAAACAGTGCAAAGAATTCTCATTTATCCTTCACCCGGATTCACAAATTGCTGCTGGTTTGCTGCATTTATTTTATGATTCATCTCTCATTCTCCCTACTCTCATGCACCCAGACATTTTTCCTCTTGAACTGCGTGCAAGGGAATTGTATGTTTCGTGCCCTTTTACCCCAGTGTACATCAGTGTGTATTTTCTAAGGACAGGAGTGTTCTTTATATAACCAAAGTACAGCGGTCAAAATCAGGCAACTTAACATTGACACAGGACTGTTCCCTAATCTCCAGAACTCACACTTCACCAGTTAATCACAATCATGTTTTGTGTGGCTTTTTTTTCCCCCGCTCCTGTGGCCTTTCTTTGGGTTTCTTGACTCTGACATTTAGGGACTTAGAGGCCGGTGGAGGGCTGCCTCAGTCTGAGTTGCCTGAGGCTTCCTCGTGGTTGGGCTCACGAATGCCTCCTTGGTGGAAACACCACGGCAGTGCCGTCCTCCACTGTGCACATGATGTCAGCTTGTCCTTTTACTGTGGATGTTACTGTGACCACTCAGTTCACCACATTTCTCCGCTGGAAGGCTCTCTCCTTTATAATGAACAAGTAATCGTGGGAAAATAATTTGAAATTAGGGCTTCCCAGGTGGTGCCAGTGGTAAAGAAAACTCACCTGCCAATGCAGGAGACATAAGAGATGCAGATATGATCCCTGGGTTGGGAAGATCCCCTGGAGGAGGGCATGGCAACCCACTCTGGTAACCCACTCTGGTATTCTTGCCTGGAAAATCCCTGGGACAGAGGAGCCTGGTGGGCTACAGTCCACAGGGTTGCAAAGAGTCGGACACGACTGAAATGACTTAGCACGTACAGGTGTGCACAGTTTGAAATTATATATTAAAATTCTGTAACTCAACACTCTTTCAAACACTAGTTTTTGCACCTGTGTTTAAAACTCGGTTTTACTTTTTAGCCATTGTGATTTTTCCTCTCACTGAAAGAGGTCAAATCTGTACTGGGTGACCATTTGGTGGGAGTGTTGTAGAAGGAATTTAAACATTTGTGGAATGGTGGTCTTGAATTTTAGGTTCCCTTGCAATTCTGAGATCTATTGTTTCAAGTAGAGAAGCTTTTTATAGTCTCTGAAAAGTTGATGGTTAGTCCTTTGTTACTTTTCCCAACTGTAATGTTGATGAATATAAAAACAAATAATACATATATTTTAAAGTTGTGAAAAATCTAATGAAATAGTAGAGATTTTATTCTGAGTGAACTATTGACTTTGAACAGGATGTGATTGTTTTGGGGCCCACTTGGGAAAAAAGATTGCTGATATGTATATATACCATGAGAATATTTCCCAGGCAAGAGTGTGGGTAGTGACTTAGGAATAAAAAGGCAATGTGGGATGTGGTAGTTAAAAGTGAACAGAATTAAACGTCTTATTCATTAGTTTTTAAAAATATACATACACTATTTTTTTTTTTTTTTTTTTTAGTGAGCTTCGGGGATCTGACTGCTTATGAGTGCCTGAGGAGTTTTAGAAACCTGTAGACAGGAGGAAATTGGAGTGGGGGAGAATAGATAGAAGAAGGGGCTCAGATGAATGTATATGTTTGAACGGGAAGCAGTGTTGGTCTGGGTACATGTTGGGTGAGGAGGAGCCTTGGTATAGCTCTACTGTACTTGGCATTCTTCACACTATCTTGTAGAGGAGCATAATTTCTAAGCTACTTCTGTGGCAGGTGTTAAACACCATCCTTAGTGTACATTTGGGCTGCCCTTACTGGTATGATGGTCTTTGTAAGACAAGTTCCCTGACTTGCCGGAGGCCATCACCATTTATTTACCCGTCGTGGCTTGAAGCCTAGAAGGGATCCTAGACGCCTCCTACATACCTTCCAAGTCCAGATGATCCAGATGATTCTCTCTCATAACTACACCTTAAATTAGTTTCTCTTGAGATCTAATGCCTCCTCCTTAACTTAGGTTTTCATGTTTCTTAACTTGATTATGGAAAAATAGCAGCCTACTAACGGGTCTTCTGGCCTCTGGACTGACTTCTTGCTGCACCCCCTGCAAAGCTGCTCTGAGGCTCTCAGTTGCCACCAGAATAGAATTCTATTTCATAGGGAGCCTTCATGATCTCATCTTCGTTTTCTGCCCGCCCTCCAGCTAATCATTTAGTGTCTTTTTTTATTTCCTGAATGCCCTGCCTCTGTTACTGTGCTGCTGTTTGCTGTGCTAGAAATACCCTTTCCCCATTCTTTACTTCGTTAACTCTTGTTTGTCTCATAAAAGTTAGACCTGGTGTCACTTCTTTTTCATCTTTGTCAGGTGCCCTTTCCTTTCACACCCTTATCATGCTCTTAAGAATATTTTTGTAGTTGATCTTCTTCTCTCTCCCTTTGAGGCGCTGAGCACGTCAGGGGTAGAGACCTCTTTTTGTCTCTCATGCCTGTTGTAGCACCTCGTACTTAGTTACAGGTGTTCCTTAACTAACTATGGAAGAGATGCACAGGGCACAGCTCAGCAAAGGGGCAACTTCTGAGCAGTTAGAGCTTTTCAGAGTTAGGATGTGCTGCTTTAGGGGCAGTGGATTCCTGTATCTAGAAGTGTGAAAACATAGGTTGGGTATACTTGACAAACTGTTTGGCAAACTAGTTGCATACTTGGGATTTTGCAGATATTTTACTGTGAATAAAGTTGTAAATTTGAAAAAATATAGTTGTAAATTTGAAAAAATTGAATGTAACTCATAGTTTGAACATATAGCTAAGCTTATTTCACAGTTCATCTGTAGAAGGTATAAGAATTCAAAGGAAAGTACTAGTCATGTTATGTCTTAAAATGTTTTACAGTAAAAAAGCGAAGGAGTGTGTGTATGTTAAACCTAATGTCAGGTTTGACCTCTATTGCAACTCCTAGTTCCAGCTTTAGGTCATAATTTCTTTTGTGGTTTTAGCACAGTTGTTTAATTGAAGTTTATCTATTTTGAAAGTTAATCTTTTGAGTATTTTGTTTATGCATATGGTACAAAATGCGAAAGGCATAGAGGTATGTAGTCAAAAATAAATTCCCTACCCCTTTCTAGTACCATCCCCAAGCAATCTAGCCACATAACTCCCCTTCCATTGGCAACCACTGTTACCTGATTCTGATCTCCTCTTCTAAAGATAGTCTGTACATGGATAAGCATCTAGATATGTGTATGTGTGTGTGTGTGTGTGTGTGTGTATATTTGAAATGATAGTCATGCAAGGTGGCAGGAGAGACATGATGAAGAGTTCTTCACCTGATCTTGTTAGCTCTGGGATGCAGTTAGATACTTTCAGGAGAGTCAAAGCTCCTCGGCTCCAACACTTTGCAATTATTGCTTTTTAAGAATTACCAGAAGATGAGATACTTGCTTCTAAAGATCTTCAGTCTTCTTGGTATGTCACTTCATTGTGGATATTTTAATATTATCAAAGCTTCTGATAATGGTGTTCTGCAGTGACTGTGTTTTATCTTGCCAAACAGATTGTGGTCTTCTCAGAGACTGGAGCTTTTTCTTACTCTTGACATTGTATCACACTGCCTTAGAGAGTGGTTGGTAAATATAATGGGTTAATTGCAATTCCAGATGGGGTAAGAACTCTGATGTTGCTTTTCTTTCACAGTCCCCTTACTGGTGGTTTTAACAGATAACAACTTGCTTCTGCATTCCGGAACATTCTCCAGTATCCAGGAAAAAATTTGCAATTGCATCTGTTAAGTGTCAGATATTTTAGATAGCTGAAAGGCAAAAATATACCAAAAGGTAGCAGAATACTTACCCCACTCAGTCCCATCCTATAAGCTGTTCTCTAGTTTCAGGAATTCGTCATTGTCAGGAGGGTCTGTAGGGAAATTGTCCAGAGTTCCTACAGCAGCCCTGGGGGCCAGCCTGCTGTATCCTCTGAAGAGTGGAGTTTCTGTGAGAAAGGCAGCACTTGTGATAATTTCAGAGAAATTGAAAGGCTGTTGGGCTTCAGGCAAAGTGTACTCACTTTAAATCTGTACTGGGTTCCAAGAGGAAGTGGCTTTACTCAGCTGCTGCCTATTTGCAATTACCATTTGTTTCCAAGTAAGGGAAGATTACCAAAAATGTTTATTTCTTAGCTTATTCAAATATTTATATTTTTTCTTATTTCTTTTCTGAAGTATTTTGGCTCATTCTTTGTTCTGATAAACAACTGATTTTCAAATTTTCTTGTTCCAGGAGATTATAAATGTTAGCTTTAGAGCAGATCTGTTTCTTCAAAGGATTATTGGCCAGTGAGAGAGTCTGTATAGATTGATAGCATGCCAAAATAGAGAAAACTGCCTTTAATAATAAGCAGTTTCTAACCCCAGAAACTACAATTTAAAATTTTATATTCTGAAGATTCCTGAGGGAGAAGAGAACTGCTTTGGAATGCGTTTCATGTTTAGGCAGCCCCTCAAAAAGGGAGGCCACAGAGGGCAGGCGCCATGCTTTCACACTTTTCAGTGTTCCAGGCCAGATAAGGCAGTGGCACCCCACTCCAGTACTCTTGCCTGGAAAATCCCACGGACGGAAGAGCCTGGTAGGCTGCAGTCCATGGGGTTGCTGAGAGTCAGACACAACTAAGCGACTTCTTTCACTCTTCATTTTCATGCATTGGAGAAAGAAATGACAACCCACTCCAGTGTTCTTGCCTGGAGAATCCCAGGGATGGCGGAGCCTGGTGGGCTGCCATCTCTGGGGTTGCACAGGGTCGGACATGACTGAAGTGACTTAGCAGCAGCAGCAGCAGTGTTCCAGGCTGCTGCTGGCCAAAGGGTTGGGCTTCTCAGAAATGCTGCTCAACCCCGTCACCGCTTCTCCGCATGCCTCTGATGCTACCCAGCTCCATTCACAAGCCCATTTCTCTACCTTCTGCCCTCACCCCCTGCCACACTGAGGCTCTCCAGTGCTGGTCTGGTCCCTGCCCTCAGACTACAATTAGGGCCTTTAACCTTGTTTGCAGCTCGCTCTGTCTACTGCTCCAGAGGTTCTGGTCCCTGGCTGGCTGTGCCTCTGCTTACAATTATTGTCTCCTGTAAAGGAGACAGCAAGTGTGGGGAAGCATAGTAAATTTGGTTTTCAATCTGCTGTGTTTGAGAGCTGTAAGATTATTAGGCACATATGTCTAGTAAGTTATTGGGCATATGGGAGAGAATGAAGATGTAGGAGAGTGAGAGAGACGAGTTGATGATACAGGATCCCATTAGTGGTCTAGCGGGCTAAGGCTAGTGTGCTGAGAGAAGGTTTTATCATTTGGAGAGGAGAATAAATCTCTCCTTGGGATAGAAGTGCAAAGGAAGAGTGCTCTAACAGATCTGCCTAGAAAGTGAAAAGTGAAGTTGCTCAGTTGTGTCTGACGCTTTTCGACCCCATGGATTGTGGCCTACCAGGCTCCTCTGTCCATGGAATTTTCCAGATAAGAATACTGGAGTGGGTTGCCATTTCCTTCTCCAGGAGATCTTCTTGACCCAAGGATTGAACCTGGGTCTCCTGCATTGTAGGCAGACGCTTTACCATCTAAGCCACCAAATCTGCCTGGAGCTGAAAAGAAAGGCAGAAAGAGGGGGGTAGGTTCTTGTGTGCCAGGTGAAGGGGACAGGAGCATTGTCTGAGAGGAGGAGAGTGGGGCGGGCAGCAGGTGGTGAAGCCGTGAGTCCCATGAGGTTTGGAGTGAGAAGACTAGGGAGAAAGGGCTGAGTGGGCAAGGGGCTGCTGAGCAGGATTAATGGCCTGCCCTGAACATGGGAGTCATCGTTGCGTAAGAGCAGCTTTCTCCCTGGTCTGTGGTTTCCCCCGGCTGTGCTGGGCAGCAGGGGTGGTGTGAGAGGTAGTCAGCGTTCTGATGACAAAAAGATGGTGTTGGTAGCCAGTCTTCTCTGGGGCATAGTCTATGGAAAGTGAAACCAGGTTCCTGGATGGATAGGCTGGAGAGAATGGAAATAGCATTACTGGCCATTACATTCCCAGCTATGAGCACAGCCCTTGGTTTACAAATGTGCTTCATAAATGTTGGTTGAATCAGAGTGTTGGAAACAACAAACTGGTTTTGAAGGACTCAGAGATTGTGATGGGTCTTTGATAGAGTGGGATTTTTACATTTGTTTTGGTTATGGAGTACTTCTTCAGTACATAGGAATGCTGATTATTAATATCAAAGCCACCAGGAAGAAGGCAGGAGACAAAGCGAGCCAAGCGCCACGGGCTCTGTAAAGTCCTCGTGTGACACTGATGATGACGGCATGAGAAATAGCCATTGTGAGTAGAAGCTGTGAGCTTCAGAGTACAGGGGCTTGTGCATGAGGAAGGGAAGTAGAGAAAGGACCTGAAGATCCTGAAGGAATGCTCACCCTGCTGTCTAGGCCCTGAGGGTTGAGGGTTACAGGGACCAAAGGATAGGAAAGCCTGGCTGGAGGAAAAGGCAGGGAAGACTCTTGTGAAGAGGCCGACAGTGTGAGAGTCTGTTCAGTCTAGTGGGGTTCCCAAGATAGGGGACAATACAGAGGGCTGCAGGATTGCTCTTGGCAGGGCATAGGAGGGCTTGCTTGTGTCAGAATCTTGGAGGTCAGGAGCAGACTGGCCAATATGGGGAAGTGCAGTGGGGCATCGTGTGGCGACCCTGCAGTGACTGCTGATGCTACTGGGGTCTGCATTTATCAGACTGACAGTTAGGTGTGTCATTAACTATTTTATTTGATCCTCAGCAGCAGCAGCATTTTATAAAAACTGAAACTCAGGGAAAAGTTTCTCATGGTTCCAATCCAGTTCTTGCTGACTGTATTTTATTTTTTTTGCAGGCAGTTGCCTTTCATGTATTTCTTTGTTTAGAGATAGCATGGATATAGGAATGTAGTCAAATGCATTTTCTTAATATTAGTAAGTATTGCTGAAAGCCTGCTCATTCTTGGCCCGCACTTGCTGGGCTGTGGCTCTCTCACACCCCCTGGTGGCAGTGACTAAGTATTGCAGTATGCTAAGGTGAGAGGGAACACTTCTAGCCAAGGACCCACCAAGTCACTGATGAGCAACAGCGAGAACATTTCCTTTGTTATGAACATGGCACTTAACAAATACACCTTTTAACAATTGTTTGTATACTGTCTTAACTGTAAAGCAGTGCTTTAATACTTGCATATCCCTATAGCGTTCTGGGTACACCTGAATGGCCCAGTACCCTGATACTGGGAAAGAAGGCAGGGCAACAGAGGGTGAGATGGTCGGATGGCATCACTGACTCAGTGGACATGAGTTTGAGCAAGCTCTGGGAGATGGTGAAGGGCAGGGAAGCCTGGCGTGCTGCGGTTCACAAAGAGTCGGACATGACTGAGCAGCTGAACAACAGCAACAATAGTGTTCTGGAACTTTCAAGTAAAGAGTGAAAAGGGGAACCGAGAGAGGGAGTTAGAGTCATTGGATTGACCCTTTCTTATCCGTGGGTTAAACACCTCCTGACTCAGTCAGTGCCCAGGTGTCCATCCTTTCTCTTATAATCTGGGAGGTTACTCTTTCCTTGTTTTCTTTCATCTTTGTTATGTCCTGTTTGTTGGTTTTTTCCATTAGCGTGTACCACATATGAGTATCTCCCATTGAAGAAAGGAAGATAGGCTTTGGAGTCTATTCTGCCGTTACCTAATGACGTTCTTTCTAGTTAGGCTTCTTGAGAGTGGTTTCTTGAACCTCTTCCACCACTGTCTTCCCAGCCCTCTGCCCTTTGGTTTCTGCCAGCCCCAGCCTTCACTGGAAGGCCTGTGACCACTGAATGGGAGGGGGCGCCCTTCTCTTTGAGTCCCAGGGACAGGACAGAGAATATTGGGAAATATAAGGCCTCATTGAGGGTCTTGAAGATGCCATCCATTCTGAATTTCAGCTAGATTATTTGTTAATGACCAAAATCAGTGTGGTCAAGCACTGATAAATATAATAAAACTGAAAAAGTTTGAGCTTTTTCTTTCATGAACATCTTGCTAGCAAAAGGGGTGTGTTTGGTGTTTGATATTGAGTGATGCTGATTGTTTCTGTTAAGCCACCTATAGAGGCCAGGTATTGATAGAGAATATTGGTGTTCCAGAGACATTTTTCTAGTCATCTCTCTTCCTTTCTGGATTCTGAATCACTTGAGATCCAGAGGTTAGGTGGACATCCAAACATTAACTCTATTAGTGGTAAAAGCTGGACTAGAGAATGTGGCATAGATATTTTATGAGAAATTTGTTCCTTGGAATCTACTTGTGAGGTGGGTGGATCTATAGATAGTCCTCCATCTGCCAGTCACATACAGGCCCTCAGAGCTTGGCTTGTATCAGCTAGAGAAGACTGGTCATGGACTGGTCAGGGACTGTAAATTACGCATCTCAGTTCCTCGGCTCTTCATATCTATCTGCCTCCTGAGGGCTTCTCTGTCAGTGACTGTGGTCCTCAGCAGAACTTCTGAATCCTAGATGGCAGGTTGTATAGGAAAGTGGTGGTACTGTTCCGGGCATGAAATAGAGGGTGGCTTACTGGACTGAATTTTTATCCAATTGAAAATTCCCAGAAACAAATGAACAAGCATAGCAAAACAGAAACAGAGTCATAAATATAGAAGACAAGTAGGTGCTTGTTGGGGGAAGAGATAGGTGAGGAAATTAAGAGGTGCAAACTTCCAGTTGCAAAATTAAAGAGTCAAGGGTATGAAATTTACAGAGTGGAGGGTATAATCAATAACTAAATAATGTCTTCATGGAGACGTATCATAACTACTTATTGTGGTGATCATTTTGAAATGTATAAGAAAAAAATCACTGCTATAAACAGGAACTAACGTAGTGTTGTAGGTCAGTTATACTTCAAAAACAAACAAACGTACAAACTCAGAAAAAGAGATCAGATCAGATTTGGTTACCAGAAGAAGGGGACAGGAGGGGAATTGGATGAAAACAATGAAAAAGTACTACAGATTTCCAGTTATAAGATAGGGATGCAATGTACAACCTGATAAATATAATCAACTGCTGTATGCTGTGTATGAATGTTGTTAAGAAAGTAAATCCTAAGTTCTCATCACAAGGAAAATTTTTTTCTATTTCTTTAGTTTTGTATCTATATGAGATGATAGATGTTCACTAAACCTATTGTGATAAGCATTTCATCATGTATGTAAGTCAAGTCATTATGCTGAAACCATTTTATACAGTGATATATGTCAATTATATCTCAATAAAACTGAAAGAAATAAATGAAACACACCCCCAAGGTAGCAATCTAATGAGTCATGTAAGAAGCAGCACAGTTTGGTGGGGATGCCTTAGACTCAGCAGATGTGGAGTCTCACTCTGGCTGCTTTGCGTATGTTAAACTTCCCTGGCTTGGTGTCTTTGACTGTTAAAATACAGGAACATTCCTAAGACTGTTTCTGACAATTTGGACTTTTAAAAATAGAGCTAGATTATTTGTTAATGACCAAAATCAGTGTGGTCAAGCTATACTAAGCCCTGTCTGTTATCACAGGTCCAGTTTGTTTATTTCTCCATATTATAGGTTGAATATAAGCTGGGATTCCAAGTAGACAATTTTGTGGCTATGGACATGCCCCAGGTCAACATTTCTGCTCAGGGGGAAGTTCCACGCACTTTATCAGGTGAGTCTCAGTGACAGAGTTTAACATGCTGTTTTTAACTGTATCCCCTGTACCTGGAGAAGGGCGTGGCAACCCGCTCCAGCATTCTTGCTTGGAGAATGTCATAAACAGAGGAGCCTAGCAGGCTACAGTCCATGGGCTCCCACAAGAACTGGATACGACTGAAGCAACCTAGCACACACGCACACACCTATCCTTTAGAGAACATAGGTATAAGATGCATAAGTTCTTTAACAAGTGATTTTTGTAAATAAGGATTTTTTGGACTTTTTAAGCAGTTTCTTCTTCCCTACCCCTCTGGAATCATGTGCACTCGGCTCTTCCCTGGCTCTTCCCTGCCTCCTTTTGTGCATCGTTGGCCCTGACCCGAGCCCCTTTGTCTGAACTGCTTTTCTTCCATTAGCGCCCACACTGCAGCCTGCAGTCACTTCCTCAGTGCCCCACCCTCATCTGTTGAGCACCTTCCAGATTCTCCAGCTGGTGTGCTGTGCTTAGCATCTGCCCCTGCCTGTCTAGCCTGTTGTGGATCTGCCCCCATGCTCCAGCAGTGCCAGGCTGCATGCGATTCTCAGAGCCAAGCCTTTGCCCATGCTGATCTCTATGTTTGGAACCATTTTTTCATCTTTCCTACATCTGAATTTCTGTTCATATTAAGTATTCTACAAGACTCAAAGTCTTTACTCTTTTTTTTCTGCCTCCTCTCCCTCCATTTGTTAACTCTTTCTGTTCTTCCTGCCCTGTAAGATCTTTTATTTAACTGTTTAAAATTTATCACATTATTTTGTAATTCTTTGTCCTTGTCTGTGCCTGCCAGCCTGTGGCCACCTGAGGGCAAGAGCTGTTTCAGCTGTCTACCCTTGGTGCCTAGCGTAACATCTGAACAGGATAGGCTCTCAGGACATGCCTGAGTAAATGATATGTGTCATGTTTATACCAGTTTGTTTTGAGCATCTTTTGAGAAGGGCTCCTGAAGATGTGAGATTCAAAGGAAATGAAAAGTTTTAAAACTTGAAAGTATAAGCCCCAGTGTTAGGAAACTTTCTTAACTCACTAGTAGCATACGTTAATCTAAGCTTTAAGAAAATATGAGAAGGCTGATTAATTTTTATGGGCTAGTAAAGAAATTCAAAAATGCCCATATTGTTCATACGCTGATACAGGTGGTAGAATGATGCATTCTGAATTTGTAGAAAGAGTCTTAAACTGGAAGATTGAAAAAAATAAATGCACCGAAGTCTGCTATCCCATTGCTGTGGTAATTGATTAAAACAGTTGCTGCATAGAAAGTTTTTTTTTCATGCATAGGTGAGAATTTATCAGTTTCGTTTATAGCTTTATATTTAGTCTCTTCCTTAACAACAATACATAATTGCATTTTGGTGGTAAAATTGTCTTTCCTTTTTATCAAGTAAGTTTTGTTATTACTGTTGTTGATTGTGCCTGGTAAGATAGTGGAGTTTGCCTTATGATTTTGTATCTTTACCATGTGGTAATAAGAGCATTTAGGAGACAAATTGGTGTATTAAAAATCATGAGCAAATTTGAAATGATTCTCTTCCTTTGTCTTGATTTGTTCTTTAATGTTAACTTTTATAGTACTTTATATTTAAAGCTGTGTAGTCTAAAGATAAATTCTCTGGAAGTTTTTGCTTACTATTTTATGTAAATGTATTATTTTTTAGTTTTATTGCAGCAGAGATACATTCTAAATTATGGGACATTAATGTTGATTTTTAGAAAATTTAAATATTTTTTTCTTTTCTTTTTTTTTTAACAGTGTTTCGGGTCGAGCTTTCCTGTACTGGCAAAGTAGATTCTGAGGTTATGATACTCATGCAGCTGAACTTGACAGTAAATTCTTCAAAAAACTTTACAGTCTTAAATTTTAAACGAAGGAAAATGTGCTATAAAAGTAAGAAATTTATTTACTAAAGTATGTATTTTATGTAGATGTGAGACGATCAAAAGTAGATTTTGTCGTCTTTTTACAGATTTGTGTTCCAATCTTGACTGTAGTTGCAAGTAAGAAGAGAGAGCCTAACTGATGAAATTCTGAAATAATCACCATGATAGCTTCTAGCTAGGAATCTCATTTAGGCCCCACTCAGTCCCTGCTTTCTCTAAATTTTTTTGTCAGAATTGGTAAGAATGTTTTCCTTTAGGAAAGTGAAATAGCACCAATGGCCCAAGAGGTAAAGAAATTACAGACTTTAGATACGGGGCCCCTGAGTAATGGGATGCTAACTATGTTTCCTTTATGAATTACCTTTATATAGAAACATTGTCCTGGGTCCAGAAAAACATGTTAGAATTATAATTCTACCCTTGGTGGAGTACTGGAATAGGTTTCCTTTTATTAACCTAAGTTTCAGGTGGTTTTTTTTTTTTTTTTTTTCCCCGTCTAAAATGGTATAACCTGTTTCAAGAGATAGGTGGGTTGATTTTAGATTAATCTGCTGTCATGAAACTTAAAATACTATATGTCGATACTTACTAGTTGTTGGTAGTTTTTGGCTTTGAATAATCTGTTACTCAAGAAATTGCAGCAGATATGAAAGAGCTTTAGCCACGAGTTCATAGAGCAAGAATTTTAGAATTCTCCTTAAAGGTTATCTAATCCAGCCCACTCACTTAAGTTCCATAGAGATTAAAGTGACCTGAATTTACCCGTCACAGTGGTGGAGCTGGTTAGTATGTAAGGTAGGAAAAAAAATACTAAAGAAAACTTGCTGAGTTTGGGTTTTGCTGTGATGACAATGTTCCAAGTGCTTTACAAACACATTAAACCCATTTAATGCTTACAGCAGCCTGATGCAGTAGCTTCTCTCATTATCTCCAGTTTCTGAGGAGGAAGCTGAGGCTCAGAGAGTCCGACCAACTTGCCAAGACCAGATAACTAAGTGGTGGAGCTGGATTGCAAACCTGTGCTTTTGCTTCATTGTGAAACTGTCTCTTAACAGACTTCCTAGTCAGGGTTACTGCTGAGTGTTATGAGAACACCTGAGGCCAGCAGGTGTTCATTAGCTAGAATTAAAATGGCTAATGTCCAGATATGTGCCAGGAAAAAAGTGGTACTGCATTAGAATGGGTGTTTTTTTTTTAGCTCTCATTTAATCTTTTAGTTAAGAGTAAACAGTTGCTCTCTCTCTATACTTTCCTCAGTTTTATTGAGATATAATTGACGCATATCACTGTATAAGTTTAAGGTGACAGTAAATGGTTTGATTTTCATACATTGTGAAATCACAATGTATGAAGCTTATCACAATAAGTTTACTTAGCAGCCATCATTTCACGTGGGCTTCCCCAGTGGCTCAGACGGTAAAGAATCTGCCTGCAATGTAGGAGACCCAGATTCAATCCCTGGGTCAGGAAGATCCCTGGAGAAGGAAATGGCATCCCACTCCAGTCTCCTTGCTTGGAAAATCCCATGGACGGAGGAACCTGGCAGGCTACAGTCAATGGGGTTGCAGACACAACTGAGCGACTACACTCCATCATTTCATGTAGTGAACAATAGACAAAGAAAGCAAAAAAAGAAAAAAAATGTTTCCATGTGATGAGAATTTAATAAATTAGGATTTACTCTCTCAACAACTCTCCCATAATCATACAGTTAACATATAACATATGCCATGCATACATTATATCTGTAGTAATTATCTTATAACTGGAAGTTTGTACAATTTGACTACCTCCTCTAGATCCTCCTCTTTCCTCATACCCAGCCTCTGATAATATCAAATCTAATCTCTTCTCTTATGATTAAAAAAAAAAATTAATTCTTAGATTCTGAAAATATAAGTGAGATCATAGAGTATCTCATAGTCTTTCTCTGTCTGACTTATTTCACTTAGCATAAGGCCCTCAAAGTCTACCTGGAATGTTACAAATGGTAGGATTTTCTTATTTTTTTATTGTATTGTGTGTGTGTGTGTGTGTATTTTCACCACTTCTTTATCCAGAATAGACATTTTTGTAATGAAAAGTTAGCCTCATTTTAGCTTTAGTGTTTTGGTACATTTGTCAGTTCTTGCATATCCAGTTACACACTTATTTTCATGTAATTTTAAAGCCAAAGTGGACTTTAGATACAGGGTGTAGAACAGATGGTTCCTGGTCCCTGGGGAGGTGGCGCTGCCTGTACAGTGGCGCTTCAGCTGTTCGTCTTAAAGGCAGAATGATGGCCAAGTGTGATGGAGTCTGGAGCACACCAGTGCTAGTACCCACTGCGGTTTAATGCTCAGCTGATACTCAGAATGATCTCATACCCTCTCCATTTTCTTTATTATGTACATGAAAATTAACCATCGATGTAGTTTTCTACTCTGTTTTAAACTTAATATTGAACCAGTCTTTTTTTTTGGTGGTTGTACTTCTGGCCACTCTAATCTTCCAGTTCACATTTAAATGATTCTTACTTTAGTATATGATCTTAATATATTTATTTATATGGTTTTCAAGCTTAGTACTGTTTGAAAAGTGTCTGCAACAGAAAACATGCTGTACTGTACTGAATGTTAATTGGTGGTACTGGCAAGAAAAGTTTCCTTTATTATACGAGGATGGAAACTATTGGTTCAGACAAGTTTCATTACTCTGAAACTCCTCAGTGCCTTTACACTCTGCTAATGTGCACTGTTAGCCTCCACAGAGGTTATAGTATGGAGGTTTTCCTAGACTTCTTGACCACAGAAACCCTTTTTCAATGAGTAACTGTAATTGGCTAATATAGGCATACCCTGTTGATTGATGAATATAGTGATGATTATCAGAATAGTAATGTAGCATTTATCATTTTGCAACAAATACCTTGTTACTTAGTTTAGGCAGTGTTCTTTTAGAATATAAAACTGTTAGAAAAAATTCAGAAAATTTAATTACAATATATAAGGATTTTCATGGAAAAGAATTTCTAAAGCATCTTTTATCTCCTTTTAAATTCAGAACTTGAAGAAGTAAAAACTTCAGCCTTGGACAAAAACACTAGCAGAACTATTTGTAAGTGTTACTGTATTTTTCCATCATTAGGGATGAAAAATAATTGATTGCAAGTAGACTTGATTTCATGAAGCTTGGAGGTTTTGTGGTTTCCAATTTCCCAAAAGATTAAGTGATGCCATGCTATTTATTTAACTGATGTTTTGTAGAATGGTATATTTAGATGGAACTGTTTGAATATTGAAAATTTTTAAAGTAAAATTCTAAAAAACTTTTATAAGCAAGAATTTATATCATCATTTCAGGTGGCCATAAAATTAAAGTATGAATGTGAAATATGTGTAAGATCTTCATCTGTTTACCTGGATGCAGCTCTCAGCTAGTTTCATCCAGGTGAAAATACAAGCTGAAAGATCCACATTGTTTACAGAGCAGAAACTCAGCATAGGTTTTTACTTTTTGGTAATGGTTCTGTAAGATTGTATAAGTTGGACTTCTTTTTCCTTTTCTGATATGGACGCATCATTAAGTCTTACTCTCCTGAAGCCGTTTTAATAGCAACATATTAAGATATTGTTAGATTCTCTTTATGGAAGTAAACTAAGAAAAACTGGGGCAGAGAAATTCAAAAATAGAGAAGTCAAGGGAATGTTTTGATAACCCCCCATGTGACTATCACCATCCTTAGTAATCATCAACATTTGCCAGTCCAGTACTGTTGATTCCTTCCTCTTTCAGACAAGTGCGTAGGTAGGGAAGGGTAGAATATTTTAAAGCACATCCTAGGCATCATGCCATTTCACCTATAATTGTTTCAGTGTAAAGAACTTTTAAAAAGCCATTAGTTATTGGAAAAGGAAATAGCAACCCACTCCAGTGTTCCTGCCTGGAGAATCCCAGGGGTGGGGGAGCCTGGTGGGCTGTTGTCTCTGGGGTCTCACACAAAGTCCGACACGACTGAAGTGACTTAGCAGCAGCAGCAGTCAACAAGCCACAATCATCCAACACCTCTTTACTTGTATTTGATTTATCACGTGTAACAAAACTAACTCCTTAATGTCTTCTAGTAGCTAATCCATGCTCCCATTAACCTGATTTTCTCAAAGCTGTGTGTAGTTTCTTCCCTGAATCAGGATCCAAATGAAGCAAACTTACACTGTACGTGGTTGACACGTATTATATTAATCAGAAACCACCGCTTTCCCTTCACTGTCACTTATTTGTTGAAGAACTTGACTCATTTGTCTCATAGAATTTTCCACATCTGCATTTAATGGTGCCATTTAACATGTTTTTCTCTCTTCTAAACTGGTAGTTAGATTTTGTACTTGGTTAAATTGAATAGTTCTGGATATTTCAAATTACACCGTTTTTAAAGAGAAAATAATATGAGATTTATCTGCCTTTTAAAAATATTTCATTTGGATTTGTCTTTGAGAAGAAATTAAACTATTTTTTAAAATATCCCTTCTCCCCAAGCTTACTTTTAAAGTTCTGGTGATTTTATCCATTCCATTTATGCTTAGGATGATTATTTCTGACAAGGAGAATAGAGTGTTGTATATCCTTGGTCTCTTCCTTGCTTCCTCTCTCCTCCCTTCCCTTTCTTTGTTTTCATCTACCTAACATTTACCAAGACACTATGACAAGCCAGGTGGTATGATTGAGGCAGAAGGTTAAACCTTGAATGAAACAGACTTTGTAAGCCCCCTGGAGCTTCTAATGCACCAGAGGAAATGGGTAGGCAGTAAGCAGTGATAACAGTATCCTGTGGCAAGCTGTGGCATTGGCAAGTACAAGGTGCTTTGGGACCCTGAGGAGAAGGGTATGTAATCTCCTATGAGGAAATGCGGGGTAGCTTCCTGAGGAAAAGTGGCGTCTCATCTGACACCTGAAGGGTAACCAGGTGGCAGCAGGTGACATGTCAATGAGGGGATGGGAACAGTGCATACACTAGTCTGGAATTAAAGGTGATCAGGCAGGGTGCATTTGGGCATGTGCCCAGCAGAGCGCTGTCCTCTCCTCTGCCCTGGAATGTGCTGAGATGGATGCTGCCAACATCAGCCTTTGGGACCTTCCCTTCCCAGCCCTTCAAGATGAATGACCCCTAGCGTTCTTAAGGAAAGTCCTGCCTTCATTCAGGCTGCAGGTCAAGCATAGCGGTTCTAGAAGCCATTTGGTTTCTCTGTATCAATCTGTTCTGGTTCATTATTTGTTGATTCAAAGTTTAAATTTTAGAAAGCAATCTTAAAATAAGTTTTTGAAAGCTGTCGCTTTTATCTCTTTTGTCCTGCGTATTCCCATAACTCTGCATTTGTATATCTGTCAGTTTGACATCTCCACATAGACATGTACAGGTGCTCTTGGACAAAACAAAGCTCTTCATTCTCTCTTTCCCCAACCTGCTTCTTTTTCCTCTTTATAAAGGTACCTTTTCCACCTAATTCTTTAAGCCAAAGCTTTGACTCCTCTTTTTCTTTCTATCCTGCCGTAATCCCTTTAGCAAACTCTGTTGACTCTGCTTCCCAATCCACGAGCTTCTTACCTTTCCCGTTAACATCCTTGTCCAGGCCATGGCCGTTTCTTTCTTGGCGTGTTCTTGCTTCTGTTCTTGCTCTTCCCCACAGTATTCTTTATATAGCATGCAGAGTCATCTTTGTTTTTGTTTTTTTTTCAAGCATTGTTATGTGTGTCATTCCTTTGCTTGAAGGCTTGCAGTGACTTACTGTATCATTTAGGATAAAACTCAAATTCTTCAGTAGAATGCTGATGTGAGCACTCATTAACCTTCAGTTACACCAGTTCCAGTTCCATCATTGTTTCTGCTTCTCTGTCTTCCGTTCTGCTTGCTCTTATCATGTGGATCTTTGGTTCCGCATCTTTCTCTGTTGCTCTTGTGTATAGGTGTGCACATGTATCTCTGTGTCTTTAAATGATTTCCTCTGTTGCTGAGGCTTTCTTTTTGAATAACATTAAGATGAATATTATTTCATGAGTAGAGTCTTGTTTTCCTGCTTTTATTTTTAAGAACAGATAAGCAAAATAATTTCTTTTAACTCTCAAGAGAAAAAAATGAAAAGTTTGTTTGTTTTACCTCGTGGGTTGCTCTGCTGTATATGCCTCCCCATTTGAGGAGTGGTGATTGGCAAAATAGATGTCTCATCTCTCACACCAGATGCCACTGTTGAGGAAGGGTCTGTAGAGCTTGCTGACCAGTATGGTAATTACTAGCCATATGTGACCATTTAAATGAAAATGAAATAGAATTAAAGCTTCAGTTCTTTCATTGTACTGGCTATGTTTCAAGTGCTTACCGCCACAGGTGGCCGGTGGCTACTGTACTGCCCGGTGTGCTGCAGAGCATTTCCCTTTGGACAGCATGACTGTAGATAACATGGTGTATTATGTGTATGCTGCTTGTGAATTGTGCTAATTAACCAAAATTTCAATTTTAAAACCCTTTTTTAAGCTACAACAAAAACACTTTTTAAATTGAATGAATTTATAGCAACACACTATTGGTAACCGATCTTATCAAAAAATGGACACGTGAAATGAAGATCTCTTTTACAAAGAACAAGATACTCATGGTGTATATTTGGTTACAAAGCAATTGATGACATTTGTTTCAAAAGCTTAATGTGCTATTCATTTTTATTTCAGATGATCCTGTACATGCAGCTCCAACCACTTCTACGCGTGTGTTTTATATCAGCGTAGGGGTTTGCTGTGCAGTAATATTTCTTGTAGCAATAATATTAGCTGTTTTGCACCTTCATAGTATGAAAAGGATTGAACTGGATGACAGGTATCGTACATCTCTGGGGAAAGGAAAAAAATAAAATCAGTTATTTGCATATACATGGGAGCCTACCCACACCCATGCTCAGCGGTGCACAGTGGTGCAGGGGAAGAAGGGAGGGTGATTAAGCCCTGGCCAAAGGAAAAATACCATCGTTGTGTTTCTCTGTAGTTTTATTTAAAAAAATTTGTGAAGTCAGAAGTTACAGTTTATTATTTGGTGAAAAAGTAGAGATCAATTTTTTTTCTGTCGCCTTTGACATGACTGTCTCCTAGACTTCTAGTGCCTTTTTGAAATAGCTCTGCTTTTTCCTCCTCGCTTGTCCCTCCATCATTGTCTGTCCATTCGTCCATTCATCCATCCAGTTTATTAACATTTATTGAGAACCTGCTATGATTTAAATCATTAGTTCTCAACCTGGTTGCCTATTAGAGTCATGGGTAAACTTTTAAAATATATCAACACCCCTTCCAAAAATTCTGATGTTATTGGTCTAGGGTGGTGTTTGGGCATTCAGTATTTTTTTTTTTTTTTTAATTAAAGCTTCCCTCGTGACTCTAATGTGTACCCTTTGAGATACACTGGTAGATATTATACTAAGTGCTAGGAATAAAACAATAATGATGTACTATTCATGGCTTCCAGTATTTAATCTTTGACATTAAACATATTTATAAAAGTTTATAAATTTGGTGATATGTATTATAGTGTGGGAATATAGCCACTTGTCCCAGCCTGGGTGAGTCAGGATGACTAGAAGCACATTGTAGACAGGATAGGGTGAGAGGTAGAGATGAAATGATAGATGAGTGTATTTTCTTAGTCCACAGTTCTCGTTTCCCTCCTTAGTGACTGCCGCTTGCTGACTGAAGACATTCTCAGCTTCGTGACTTGGCTTTCAAGGTGTCCTCCTTTAAAGTGTGGAGATAAGCACCCCTTCCTCTTTGAACTTGCCTCTTACGCTCCAGTCAATAATTACTTGTTCCTCACCTTTGCTCTGCTTTTTGCCCTCCAGGACTTTTGTTCATGCCTTCCTTTGTCCCCTGTATTTGCCATGGATTCAGAC
Organism: Madoqua kirkii; assembly: GCA_006408675.1. Lineage (NCBI taxonomy): Eukaryota > Metazoa > Chordata > Mammalia > Artiodactyla > Bovidae > Madoqua > Madoqua kirkii. Next base: position 25,859 of record SJYC01040534.1, read on the forward strand.
CCTCTCCATTCTTCACATCTCAACTCCATTGCCATCTCTTTCATGAAGTCTTTTTTAAGCCCCCCAGCCGTCAGTTTCTCCCTCCTCTTTTTGTCTCTCTTTCCTTCCCTGTTTCTCTTTTCTCTCTGTTTGATAGCAATTACTGTACCTTTTCCCTATGTACTTGTCTCTCCTGCTCGAATGTAAGCTTTTTCCAATTAGGAAGCATTGTACCTTACTGCTGACTCCCCCAGTCCTTTGTGGTGTCATACAGATAGTGAGTAAGCATATGTCTGGCAGAAACAGCACAAGGCAATAGGGGAGGCTGGTTGGATTAATTCCTGCCCCTAAGTGTTCTCTGTCCCCTCTGTTACACTTTTTCTATCTGAGCAGAGAAAGAAGAGAAAGGAGGTCAGTGTAAGAAAGGAAACACATGGGTGAGGTGTTTCAGAATATGTTTTGTGTGTATGACTGTGTTCATTAGATTTGGGTTTTGTAGAGAAAGAGCTAAGGAGGTCATGAGGTAACAGGAACATTTTGATGGGACTCTCGAGAGAGGATATGGCAGAGTTAAAGGTCCTGGGAGGCATAGCATTTCAGAGTTGGTCTTGATAAACACATTCTTCTTGAGGGTTTGCTTGTGTGTGAGGGCTCTGAACCATGTACATCCAGGTCAGAGTTATACAAAAACTTAAGAATTTGTGGGGCTTATACCTTTGCTGCTGAAATAATTCGTTACCACCCGTTAATTGGTGTTCCAATCCTCTCCAGTTTTTTGACAAAGATTCCAGACAATGCCTGATGAGAAGCATCTTTCATCATCACTTGTTTCAGGGTACAGCCTAGTGGTTAAGAGCATGGACTGGAGCTAGCACACCTCTGGAGTCTGGTTGTGCTACTTGCTAACTTTGTGGCCCAGAGGAAGTTTTGTAGCCTCTTTATGTTTTGGTTCTCCTTATCTCTAAAGCAGAGATGTGAGCATGTTAAGTTCTAGTGAAATAAAACTGTCAACTCTTAGAACAAGCCCTGCATACGGCAAGTGCGATCACTAGGCTTCTTTTCAGAAAGTTGCAGTGTGTTGGTCGTAATGGATTGATTTTTTCTTCAACTCTTGCCTGTTCTGCTGCTGCTGCTAAGTCGCTTCAGTCATGTCCGACTCTGTGCAACCCCAGAGATGACAGCCCACCAGGCTCCCCCGTCCCTGGGATTCTCCAGGCAAGAACACTGGAGTGGGTTGCCATTTCCTTCTCCACTGCATGAAAGTGAAGTTGCTCAGTCATGTCCGACTCCTAGCGACCCCATGGACTGCAGCCTACCAGGCTCCTCTGTCCCTAGGATTTTCCAGGCAAGAGTACTGGAGTGGGTTGCCATTGCCTTCTCTGCCTTTTCTACTAGCTGTTACTGATTACTTGACAGCAAGCTAACAGTGGTGACTAGAAAGTTCCCATGTAGTAATCTAATAGTATTTGAGGCACTTGCTTCTCCTCTTTGCATTGGGGCGTGTGAGATAACAATGACTACCACTTCATCAAGTGTTGTCTGCTAGTACTATACCAGGCTCTATATGTGTAGTATTTTATTTGATGCTCACAGCCACTTAATGGCTATGATGCTGTCCTTGTTTTAAAGAGGAAGAAACAGACTTGAAGAGATTAAATAACTTCTTTAGGGTTGCGCTTCTAGAACCAGAGCAGAGCAACAGGAAGGACTCGTTGTTGTAATGAAAGTTAAAGTGTCTGTCGCTCAGCCATGTCTGAGTCTTTGCGACCGTATGGACTGCATCTTGCCAGGCTCCTCTGTCCATGTAATTCTCCAGGCAAGAATACTGGAGTGAGTTGCCATTTCCTCCTCCAGGGGATCTTCCCAACCCCGGAATCAAACTCTGGTCTACTGCATTGCAGGCAGATTCTTTACTGTCTGAGCCATAAGGAAAGGCCAATTGTTGTAATAGATGTATTGTAATAACTCAGTATTGTAATTGTATAAAGCACTTATATTTCATTTCCCTGATGGCTCAGACGGTAAAGAAACTGCCTGCAATGCAGGAGATCTGGGTTCAGTCCTCAGGTTGGGAAGATCCCCTGGAGGAGGGTATGGCTACCCACTCCAGTATTCTTGCCTGGAGAATTGCATGAGCAGAGGAGCCTGGCAGGCTACAGTCCGTGGGCTCACAAAGGGTCAGACACAGCTGAGCAGTTAACACTTTCACTTCTTTTTTCACTTGTTACATGCCAGGCACTGTCCATGTGCTTTATATCCATTAATTCCCGTAGTCCTGACAACAGCCCTGGGAGGTTTGATGGAACCCATGGCTCCACGGAATTCCTTGCACAGGGATGGTAGAGAGTTTTTCCATTCCTGACAGTCAGGAGCCAGAGTCCTGTTCTTCACAGCTTATTTAGAGGCAGAGACCAAAACTGCCTAAGGGGGTGCTCATGCCAGGGGCAGTTGGAGCCCATGTGTGTGACTTGCCCTCTCCTGACAGTACAAGCTGATCTTTTGCATCTCTGCTGTGCCGGGGGAGTGTGTTCTGGAAAATAAGAACTTCTGTGAAGTCTTTGCACAGAGGGACTGGCCTCTGCCCTGTCTGCCCCATAGGCTCTCCTTGTTGGCTCTTGAATATAGGAGAACTCATTCCTTTGTAGGTTGCTTGAACTTGTTGTTTGACAATATCTTCATTTTCCATTATCTCATTACTGGTGACAAGGCCGTTTTATTTCCCTTCATTCATTTCTGTGTCTGGTGTCTAATGGCTATCATTGAATGAATATTGCATGAAGAATTTCTTGAAGAGGGATGAGTGGAGCGAGGCAGGAAGCATTGTTAGAGCAGTAATTCTTTGCCTCTTTTGATACATATCAGTAGCTCATATCAGAAGCAACCATTTTGTGTGCTTTGTAGCTTTCTATATGAAGAAAGTGTGTTTTTCTCTGTTTATTGATTGATCGATCCAATAAGTATTAGTTGAGCGCTAAGGCTCAGTTGGGCCCACTTGAGGCCTCTTGGGCCAGGCCCTGGCTTTAGTGTTGGGGAGGAAGGAGTGAACAAACAGGTACTTTTCCTGCTTTCATGGAGTTTATAGTCTGCTGTAACAGATATTAAACCAGAAATCCCTGCTAGAATGTAGGCTTCACGAAAGTAGGGATCTTTGTTTCTTGTGTTCACTACTGTATCGCCAGCACTTGGCACAGTATCTGGTATATAATAGACAGTAAATAGTGTTGAATGAATAAATGAATTAGATATATAAATATAAATTATAACAAGTGCTCTGAAGGAAAATGATGATCTTTGCCCTAAATTCTAACTTTAACTCTCTAGCAGTGTTAATATCTGCTAATCTTACTTGCTTAGGAAAGTTAAATGAGATAATTTATTTAGACTTGTATTAAACTATTCAGTGCAAGCAAGTGTACATTTTTATCTCACTTTTTATCTCATGTGCTGTAGCTATGTAAATACTGATTTTAATAGGTAACAAGAGTTGATCCTCAAATGCTCCATCTTTCTCTCATAAACCTGGGATTTCAAAGGTTTGTTCTGGCTGTTGACATAGTGCTTTGCTCATTATTCAGTTCAGTTCAGTTCAGTTCAGTTGCTCAGTCGTGTCCGACTCTTTGCGACCCGCAAACAAATCGCAGCACACAAGGCCTCCCTCTCCATCACCAACTCCCGGAGTTCACTCAAACTCACGTCCATTGAGTCGGTGATGCCATCCAGCCATCTCATCCTCTGTCGTCCCCTTTTCCTCCTGCCCCAATCCCTCCTAGCATCAGTCTTTTCCAATGAGTCAACTCTTTGCATGAGGTGGCCAGAGATGGCCAGAGTACTGGAGTTTCAGCTTCAGCATCATTCCTTCCAAAGAAATCCCAGGGCTGATCTTTAGAATGGACTGGTTGGATCTCCTTGCAGTCTAAGGGACTCTCAAGAGTCTTCTCCAACACCACAGTTCAAACGCATCAATTCTTCGGCGTTCAGCTTTCTTCACAGTCCAACTCTCACATGACCACTGGAAAAACCATAGCCTTGACTAGACGGACCTTTGTTGGCAAAGTAATGTCTCTGCTTTTGAATATGCTATCTAGGTTGGTCATAACTTTCAGCCACTAAATATGTACATGCTCATAACATTGTTGCATGCCCAGGCTTTTCGAGAATCTGAGGTGGTACAAGAGTGCCACCTACTGTTGAATTGCTGAAGAGAAACACAGTAACTAGTAAATACTTTGGGATCTGTGCATATTTATTCAGTCATCAGTGTTGGTTGCAGGTAATATTTAAATTGTACTTTCTACATGTATTACATAACTTGAGCCTCCCCTAGATCCTGGGATGTGGGTTTTCTTAATCCCATTTTATGGGTAAGTATTTGTATTCTATTATATTCTCCATCTTTGGGAATGATAATGCTTCTCTTCCCTCCCCATTATTGAATCCTGGACTTCTACAGTTTTAATTTCTGATGTGATCTTTCAGTCATGCTCAAAACTCCAAAAACAGGTGCTCTGTGGTTCTAAGGATTAGAGATGGCAATATTAGTAATAATGAACATAAATAGTAGTGATAATTTATAAATGTATATTTGAGGGCAGGGCACTGACCTAAAAGGATTATATTTTTCATGTAATTATTTTAGCAACCTTTTCAGGAGGTAGTATTGTAGTCATTTTATCCATCAGGAGCTTGAGGCTCCAAAGCACTATTTTGCCTAAGGTCATACAGCTAGTTAATAAATGGTGGTGCTGGCAGTTTTGATTTCAAGGTTATACTTTCCATCTCTTCACTGTGCTATCCTGTACCTACTATACATGTAGACTTGTATAGATCAATTTTTGAGTAGCAGCTTTTTGTCATTTTGTGTATTTTTAATCATTGGGCTTTGAAAATACAGAACTATTGCGTGAGGTGTGGTCATTCAAGAGATTTTTATATTTAGGAAAGTCCAGAGTCTCTGGACCCTGCTGATCCTACAGCTAAGGGAGACATGGAAAGTAGCCCTTCCTTCTTGAGGGTATGACATCTTGCCTTTGATTTCACACTTCATGCTGAATTTCTATGCTTTACTTTTCTACTGCTGCAGAATTACTAGACTTGAGGCAGTGTAATTAGAATGTGGTCGAGGGTGACCTGGGATAAGGTGGTTGTCCACTGACAAAATGAAAGGACATTGATTTGTAGTAATCTTGAGTATGAAGTTGTTTGAGCCTGCTGTCTTCTGGGTCTCTTGATTACTTAAAAAATGTGGCATAATAAAATGCTTCAAGTGCTAATGATTTCTAATAAATTCTATAAATTCCCAAAAGGTGGGATTAGGGAAGTAGAAGAAGCAAAATGTATTCAATTAGACAGACTTGAACCAGGTAGGGTATCCCTTCCCAGGCTTTGAGCATGTTTGATTTGCTTTCATATGCCATCATCTGTAGGCCATTTGGTTATGGACCATTATTAAAAGAATCCTGTCTTTATACTCCTTTTCTTAAAAGCGATCTAAATTGAGTGGCATGAGTTCTTAACTAAGTACTGGTCCACAGTTCCCTAACATATTGTATGAGGTTCAAGACTGCTATCTATGGTATTTGAAGAATGCTACATTTTGTGAATGACTTTGATATGATGACTCACCTGATGATTGTGGAGGCAGAAAGGAAAGAAAAAGAATAGAGCTCTGCATTATGAAGTAGAGTAAAATTTCAGTATGAAACATTTGTGATGGAGGTCCATGCATTATTGTGATCTCTGTTAAGGTTTTAAGCTGGTTATAATGGCTCCATGCATTTTGTATGTACTGAAAAAGGAAATTTCTCATTGAAGCTGACTTGCCAAGTGTTTCTCTTTTAAAAATTATTTGCAGCATCAGTGCCAGCAGTAGTTCCCAAGGGCTGTCTCAGCCATCTACCCAGACGACTCAGTATCTGAGAGCCGACACACCCAACAATGCAACTCCTATTACCAGTAAGAGTTAATTTAATTCTAAAAGTTAAAAATGATTTACTAAAATTGTTTATGGTCTGTCCTTGGTCCTGTCTGTTTTGTCCTTGGTTAATTACTTATGGGACATATGCCATGCTACATTCATAGAATCTAACATGTACAGAATTAGGCTTAAACTTTTGTCTCTTAGAACATTGAATGAAACATTCCAAAATTAGAGTATTAAAATTTTAGATTTAGTTGTTAGAATTAGTTTTAGAGAAGTTTCTGTAGATTATGTTAAAAGGGCTACTGATTCACTTCTGTACAAATTCAAAAGGAGGATTTTCAAATAGGATAAGTCACTGAGCTGTATGAAGACAGAGACTTGGATTTTAATGAATTATTTGATGGTCTCATGGGCTGTGGTTAGGACTTTACATTGTTTTCTGATCATGATGGTAAACTAGCTGCCATTGGAGATCTATTTCTTTTATTTTGAACAGGACTTTAATTAAAGTTTTTATACTGTAGCTGTTCAGGGGAAAATAATCCTTCTTGGAGTATAATTTAGACATAATGAGGATTGAGAAATGTCATTCACCAAACAAGAAACAGCACAATCAGCAGGATAGACAGTGGCCACAAGTCAGGACTCAACTCACTGGTGCCATCAATTAATTAGGTTCTTGTAGGCAAGTTACCTTTATCTCCCTTGGACTGACATTTACTTTCTAGTAAACTAAAATTAAGACTATCTGTTCTTGGACTTCCCTTGTGGTCCAGTGGTTAAGAATCTGCCTGCCAGTACAGGGGACACAGGTTTGATCCCTGGACTGGGAAGATCCTGCAGGCAACAAAGCAGCTAAGCCCAGGGACCACAGCTCCTGAGCCTGCGTGCCGTAGAGCCTGTGCTCTGCAGCCAGAGCGGCCACCACAGTGAGGAGCCATGCACTGCATCTAGAGAGCAGCTCCACTAGAGACAGGCCAGGCCAAGCAGTCAAGACCCAGCACGGCCCCAGATAAACAGGCGATCCCGGGAGTGAGTGCCGACTGCAGAGTCAATTAAAAAAATGATAAGCAACATTATTTAAAAGATAATATCTGTTCTTCACCCAGTGCCCTCCTATGGTCTTTCAGTATTGTTTCTCATTAAGAAGAATCAGGATTCTTTGGAGAAATGGATGATCTTAGGACTGGGTCAGGAATAAGTAAGATAACCTGGGACATTTGTTGAGCCAAAAATCAAGGAAACTACTAAAGACAAGAGCTTTCCAAAATGGAACCACTGAGCATCAAAAAGAATAATGACTGCAGTAGATTGAAGTGATATAAATGTGAAATGTAGAAATATGTAAAAATCCACAAATTTGTAGTGATACTTTTTTTAAAAAAAGTTCCTTGTGGAAGTTAACTGAGGCACCAATAATACCTTACTCTGACAGCTGAGCATGAACTATTTTGCACTAACCAGATAGTGCTGGCTTATGAAGGGAACATTTTTTTTTTAACAGAAAAATCCCAGCTAATAAATGCAGACGGAATGATAGACTCAGAATATCATACTTGCATCCCTTAATAAAATACTTGATTCAGGAAAAGATTGTCCATGTTTTAAACTATATGAACAAAGGGAGGTAGGGAGCTTTACCATTTGAGGGATCATAATGTTACTGCCTGAATCCGCTACTGAAACTTAGCATCATTAAAAGTAGGATAGCTAGGTAGTTTGTATTCCCAGGTGGAATATTCTTGTCTTTTTTCCCTGCAGAGGGTTAACCTGGATCTAATTAAAGCTATAAGACTGACTTTCAGTTTACAGGGATAGAGGAACGAGTTAGATGACATTAGAAGAGTCAGACGGGGAAGGCAATGGCACCCCACCCCAGTACTCTTGCCTGGAAAATCCCATGGATGGAGGAGCCTGGTGGGCTGCAGTCCATGTGGTCGCTAAGAGTTGGACACAACTGAGTGACTTCATTTTCACTTTTCACTTTCATGCATTGGAGAAGGAAATGACAACCCACTCCAGTATTCTTGCCTGGAGAATCCCGGGGATGGGGGAGCCCGATGGGCTGCCGTCTATGGGGTCGCACAGAGTCGGACACGACTGAAGCGACTTAGTAGCAGCAGCAGCAGCAGCAGCTGAAGTGTCAGATGCTGCACTTTCTCCAAGATAGTTGATCTAGTTTCTCTAGTAAAATGTGGCAAGAAAAACAAAAGGGAAAAGAATCGGGCATTGTAGCTTAAAAGAAATCTAAGAGAAATCATAGCAGCAGTTAACATCTCTCCCGAGGAAAGAAAGATGTATGTCCCTTAGGATATAAAATGATAAATGTGAGGGTAGTTCAGATTATTCCTAAGAAACACATCATTGCTTTAAATGTTTAGCTTTGCTCATTAGAGTCATTTCTTGATTGTGGATATAACCTTAAAGAGGTAGATAAGCAAATCATTATATATAGTAAAAGCAAAATGCATTTTAAAAAGTCAGTGGAAGTACAATTATTTTTTCACAGATTTTTAAGTTTACCACCAATAAGTTTACTTGTTTTTGTAGACATTACCTTAAGGAGATGGATACTTCATTTCTTATGTATGATACAAAATAAATAGTGTTTTTTAAAAAAAAACCAACAGAAATATATTTGCCTGTAAATGAAAAAAGTGAAAGAAGCAGAAAAAATACTTGAAGATAAAGGAGTCAAGAGTTTTCAGAAATAACAAGACATAATAGTATACAGATGGAAGAAACTCAGAGAACTCCAGGAAGGATTATTTATACACATCTTAAGGAGATGGATACTTCATTTCTTATGTATGATACAAAATAAATAGTGTTTTTTAAAAAAAAACCAACAGAAATATATTTGCCTGTAAATGAAAAAAGTGAAAGAAGCAGAAAAAATACTTGAAGATAAAGGAGTCAAGAGTTTTCAGAAATAACAAGACATAATAGTATACAGATGGAAGAAACTCAGAGAACTCCAGGAAGGATTAAACACTCATATATACTAGACATACACACACATCTAGATGTATCATTTTCAAATTGCTGATCAGTGGGATCAGGTTTTGTCATCCTAATGTATCCTTTTATAATAAAGTTTTTCAAAGCTTTTCATGTAGTTCTTCCAGCAGCCACTGATAATCATTGTCTGAGTCCACCCTTTCTTTCTGGATTTTTCTTCCCTAAAATACCATTCCAATTTCTGCTTGCTAATAGCACTAGATCTTCCTTTTATTCTAACTTTTTTTTGTTGCAATGGGAATTTTAATTTATGGCCAGAAATTTTGTTTTGCTATCATCATATTAAGAATGAATATGAATCAAGGGAACTGAAAAACGAATATGGATCTCACAATGGTATGACTAGGCTGTATGGATGCTAGAATGATTAAACCAATTATATATATATATTATTTTTTTATATTTAAGAAAAGATAGGTTTACAAACATTTCTTCATTTGAAGTTTTTTTGTTAGGAGACTATATTAGAAAATCTTTGGAGAAAAAAGCAGTTCATTCAAGGGATTAGATTAATTCCATGAGTCAAAGTTTGTTTCATTTGTTTCATTGAAATTGATTAATAATATATTATTTTTAGTGTTTCTTGTTTTAATTCTGCATTTTAAGGTTTTGGGGTAGGTGGGAAAGCATTTCTCTAAAATTTAGTATGGCCTTCATAAGTAATTCTTCCTGTGTGTGCCTTTTTCCTTTTTGATTCTTACCTTCATTTGTTTCTGTGACTTGACTCCTGGGGTTCTAACTGAACTAGTTGATCCTGATGCCATAAGAAGGTATTTATATTTCTTGGTTTGGCTTTGTTGGCTCCTCAGGTTATCCTACCTTGCGGATAGAGAAGAACGACCTGAGAAGTGTCACTCTTTTGGAGGCGAAAGCTAAGGTGAAGGATATCGCAATATCCAGGGAGAGGATAACTCTAAAAGATGTACTCCAAGAAGGTACCTAATTCTCTCAAAATCAGGTTTTCAAGGAAGATTTACTGTTAGTATAAATATTTTTCTGTTTCAGATTTTAAGAACTTCAGCTCATTTCATCCCTAAGGATAGAAAGCAGTTCAGTTCAGTTCAATCGCTCAGTCATGTCCGACTCTTAGCGACCCCATGAACCTCAGCATGCCAGGCCTCCTTGTCCATCACCAACTCCCGGAGTCCACCCAAACCCATGTCCATCGCATCGGTGACGCCATCCATCCATTTAATCCTCTGTCTTCCCTTTTTCCTCCTGCCCTCAATCTTTCCCAACATCAGGGTCTTTTCAAATGAGTCAGCTCTTTGCATCAGATGGCCAAAGTATTGGAGTTTCAGCTTCAACATCAGTCATTCCAATGAACACCCAGGACTGATCTCCTTTAGAAGGACTGGTTGGATCTCCTGCAGTCCAAGGGACTGTTAAGAGTCTTCTCCAACACCACAGTTCAAAAGCACTCAGCTTTATTTATAATCCAACTCTCACATCCATACGTGACCACTGGAAAAACCATAGCCTTGACTAGATGGACCTTTGTTGGCAAAGTAATGTCTCTGCTTTTTAATATGCTGTCTGTGTTGCTCATAAGTTTCCTTCCAAGGAGCAAGCGTCTTCTTATTTCATAGCTGCAGTCACCATCTGCAGGGATTTTGGAGCCCAAGAAAATAAAGTCAGCCACTGTTTGCACTGTTTTCCCCTTCTATTTCCCGTGAAGTGATGGGACCAGATGCCATGATCTTAGTTTTCTGAATGTTGAGTTTTAAGCCAGCTTTTTCATTCTCCTCTTGCATTTTCATCAAGAGGCTCTTTAGTTCTTTTTCACTTTCAGCCGTAAGGGTGGTGTCTTCTGCATATCTGAGGTTATTGATATTTCTTCTGGCAATCTTGATTCCAGCTTGTGCTTCTTCCAGTCCAGCATTTGTCATGATGTACTCTGCATATAAGTTAAATAAGCAGGGTGACAATATACAGCCTTGACATACTCCTTTTCCTATTTGGAACCAGTCTGTTGTTCCATGTCCAGTTCTAACTGTTTTTTCCTGACCTGCATACAGGTTTCTCAAGAGACAGGTCAGGTAGAAAGCAGTGCACAATTTATTTTCTCTATAAAACGGATCTTTATTTTCCCCTTTTTAGATTTTTAAGTTGCCTTATTAAGCTTTGGTACGATTTTGATATTCAAGTGTATTAAAGCATGATTATTAGTGTTTACTACCTTTAAAAGGATATTTCCTGTTTAGTTCTTGTCCAAAGATGATCACTTGCTCACAGGCCTTTTTGAAACATTCTAAGTGATTTTCTCTGTGATGCAAAGTATAGGGGTTCCAGCAGAAGGAGATGCATCGGTATTGGAGTTATGCCCAAATTCCAGTCTCAGTCCCACAGTTTATTACCTACATGACTTTAGAGAAATCATTTCCTGTCTTCCATAGTCAGTTTCCTTGTCTATAAATATGGGCTTATATTTTCTACTTTAGACACGAAGATTAGGTGAACTGATGTACATTAAATGAAGTAACACACGATAGGTGTTTGAGAGATAAGACCCTGCCCTTCCCTGTTCAGTGGTCCTTGCTTTCTTTTTTAAGTTTCAGGGTATTGACTGGGGACAATGCTGAAAGAAGAGGACAGAAATTAATAATAAAATACTTTACTGAACTCTTCAAGTTGTTAAATAGACAGTAATTTTCCCCCTTCCATAACTCAGTTTGAAATGTTTTGGATGCATGTGAGTCATTCTGAATTCATCTATCAGTTAGAGATGCTTGTTTGTCAGTCACAGCTAAGGGAGGGGCTTGAACTGTCCCAGAGGCAAATAGTCTTTAATGGAAGCAGGTTTTTTGTGTGTGTTTTTGAATGTATAAGGAGAGTCCATTTTTCTCCTTTGTCATTGCTCTGAGGCTAAGTCTAGAAATTCATAAATGTCTCTGTGGATAGCCCATTACTGAGCTCCAGTGCTCTTGCTGCTGCTGCTAAGTCGCTTCAGTAGTGTCCGACTCTGTCCAACCCCATAGATGGCAGCCCACCAGGCTCCCCCGTCCCTGGGATTCTCCAGGCAAGAACACTTGAGTGGGTTGCCATTTCCTTCTCCAATGCATGAAGATGAAAAGAGAAAGTGAAGTTGCTCAGTCGTGTCTGACTCTTAGCGACCCCATGGACTGCAGCCTACCAGGCTCCTCTGCCCACGGGATTTTCCAGGCAAGAGTACTAGAGTGGGGTGCCATTGCCTTCTTCCCAGTGCTCCTAGCTGTATCGTTAGTTTGTTTAAGCTATTTCAGAAAGTTTTATACTTATAATTTTATGAGTATTATCATATGATCTCAGTAATTATTGTTTTTCCTTCTAGGTACTTTTGGGCGTATTTTCCATGGGATTTTAGTAGATGAAAAAGATCCAAATAAAGAAAAACAAGCATTTGTGAAAACAGTTAAAGGTAGGATTTGTTCCCATCCTGTCTCCATAATGCTTTTCTGTGTAAGGTGGCTTATGCCAGTGAAATTGTTTCAGAGTTTCAAAGTGTGACAGACCTTTCAATAAGTCCATGTTAATTTAGCTCATACAGGCTAACTTTTAGGAGATTTGTGTTGTTCTCATTAAGGTATAGAAAATAGAAGCTAATAGTTAAGACATTATGCATTTATTAGATGGTACTCAAAGTGAAAGTCACTCAGTCATGTCTGACTCTTTGAGACCGCATGGACTATAGAGTCCGTGGAATTCTCTAGGCTAGAATACTGGAGTGGGTAGCCTTTCCCTTCTCCAAGGGATCTTCCCAACCCCAGGATCTAAACCAGGTCTCCTGCATTGCAGGCGGATTCTTTACCAACTGAGTCACAAGGGAAGCCCCAGATAGTACTCAGGCTTCCAGTTAAACTGCATCCATTTAACTTTTTTCCTATATCTAATATTATGTTTTTCCTAGGTTCCAATTATTTGGTTTTTCCTTCTTAAAAAACATCTCAGCACCCCCTATCCCCAGTACTGAGGAATTGTAAAGTAAAAGAAGAACTACTGTACCTTATGTGTATAGCTGTTATTTGCCTTCCTCTCACTCCTGGTACCCCCTTTTTTTTGCTATTATATATAATTTGCAGAAAATATCCATTTGTGTGTGTTCTATCTTGGTAGAGTTTTACAGATACAGCCATAGTTAGAATTGCTGCCCCATGAGGTATTTACATTGAAAATTTTGATAGTTGTTGCCAGATTGTTTTCTAAAAGGTAGTGCTTAGTTTATATTTTCATTAACAGGATACCTATTTTTACATGTTCACCTTTTGGAGAAATATATTGCTTAGATTTTCACTTACTGGTTTATATAAAATTTTCAGTTAGAGATTCCCTATAAAAATATACTAGAATATTTTTAATATGGTTTATTGCCTAATACTGGTAAATTAGCAAACCTTTTTATGATATTAAAATTTTAATGATTTATGACTGGTGTTTGTAAAAGTTTAAAAGTCCCTTGGACTGCAAGGAGATCCAGCCAGTCCATCCTAAAGGAGATCAGTCCTGGTGTTCATTGGAAGGACTGATTTTGAAGCTGAAACTCCAATACTTTGGCCACCTGTTGCAAAGAGCTGACTCATTTGAAAAGACCCTGAGAAAGATTGAGGGCAGGAGGAGAAGGGGACGACAGAGGATGAGAGATGGTTGGATGGCATCACCGACTTGCTGGACATGAGTTTGGGTAAACTCTGGGAGTTGGTGATGGACAGGGAGGCCTGGCGTGCTGCGGTTCGTGCGGTTAAAAAAAAACAACTCAGTTTAAAAGTCCCTTGGACTGCAAGGAGATCCAGCCAGTCCATCCTAAAGGAGATCAGTCCTGGTGTTCATTGGAAGGACTGATTTTGAAGCTGAAACTCCAATACTTTGGCCACCTGTTGCAAAGAGCTGACTCATTTGAAAAGACCCTGAGAAAGATTGAGGGCAGGAGGAGAAGGGGACGACAGAGGATGAGAGATGGTTGGATGGCATCACCGACTTGCTGGACATGAGTTTGGGTAAACTCTGGGAGTTGGTGATGGACAGGGAGGCCTGGCGTGCTGCGGTTCGTGCGGTCTCAAAGAGTTGGACACAACTGAGCAACTGAACTGAACTAAAATAATTCTTAGTTGAGTCTATTTGCTTATTTTAAGAGAAGGAAAAAAAATGTGGTAATTTAAAGAGTACTTAATTAAGCCTGACAGTGTCTGATGTAAGGTGAGATAACTAGAATATTTTGGAAAAACAAATTTAGCATTTCAAATGCATAAATTGAGGGCAAAACTAAATTCAGTTTTATGAGTAGAAGGTGACAATTTTATGAAGTTCACAACAGTAACTTATAAGAACTTATGTTTAATGTTAATTTATAAGAATTTATGTTTCTAAATTTACTTAAAGGAATTCTCGAAAAGTGTGAAGGGCTTATGTTTATCATTTCAAAAAGTTGAATTGTACTAAATCTAACCAAAAAAAATATTAAGAATTTACTTTCTTTTAATTTAGCAAAATTGTTTAAGGATGCTACAAGCACAAACTTACACTTTTCTTTTCTAAACAAATGATTTAACTTACTGTGTTCAATATTTATTCATTCACTTCTCCTAATCATAAAACACTTTTAAAAATGGATATTTAAGTTTGGTCCCACTAGGTTTTCTGACTAGTGTTGAAGGATACTTTACCTATTACTGTTTGTAAATGTAAAATTTGAGCCTTAATTTTTAATAACATCTGTCTTTTGTTACACTTTCTCCACTTTTTAAAGGAAATGTTTTCCCTTAATTCTGATATTTCTTCTGAGGTTTGTAAATACTCTATGGATAATTTAAAGCTGAGCTAATATTAATTTGTTCTGAATAAATGTAGAATTAACTGAAGAAGTTTCTATACAGAATTGGGTTGATTTAGGATTGGAATAGAGGAGAAAAGGAAATAATAGTGATAAGAAAACACAATGCCGATACTGGGACTGTCTCACAAGATAAGATTTCTCTGTCTGTACACATTTGCCTTGTAGTCGCTTGCTTGTTTCCGTATCTTACCACTGTGATTATAATGTTCTCTCTGAGTTATACGGAAACCAGAGAAGGCACAGTGAGTCCTTAGCCAAGATACAGTCATGGTTTGTGTGGGAAACACGGAGGAAGTGTACTGACCACGGTATTTGCTTTAAAATTGTTAGATAGCTCCACATGACTGTCTCTGAGATTTATTCTCTTGGAATGTTATTTTTATTTTTTAATTGAAGCCACATAGAACTGACGAAGTTCTCTCACAAATCTGCGTGCTTTGTTACATGCTGTACAGTTAGAAGTACAGCTTAAAATACAAAATAAATTTTTAAAAGATCAGTGACCTTTCCTTTAGGCAAAAGCACAAAACTGGAGTTTGGTTTCTTAAAAAGTTCATAATTTTTCACAGAAACTTAATGGATATGCTGATATAAATTTCCAGAGATTGAAATTAGGAATCTGGATTTCACACATTGAATATTGTGAAATTGAATTCCATAAAATAAATGAATGAATTTGAGGTTATTGGTATTAAGTTCTTATTTTCTTTTGTAACTTCTAATTTTTTACAAATTAGAAATAAGTAGGCTTTTAAAAAATCATTTTGTTCTTTCTTGAAACTTTTAGAATGTAAATTATTGTATAGTATTCTTTTCAAATACATACATTTTGAGTTAGACCTTTCAGGATTTAAAATTAAATGGCTGGGGAGAAGGCAATGGCACCCAACTCCAGTACTCTTGCCTGGAAAATCCCATGGATGGAGGAGCCTGGTGGGCTGCAGCCCATGGGGTTGCTACAAGTCGGACACAACTGAGCAACTTCACTTTCACTTTTCACTTTCATGCATTGGAGAGGAAATGGCAACCCACTCCAGTGTTCTTGCCTGGAGAATCCCAGGGATGGGAGAGCCTGGTGGGCTGTCGTCTGTGGGGTTGCACAGAGTCGGACAGGACTGAAACGACTTAGCAGCAGCAGCAGCAGGGCCAAACTGGGTAAACAATCCAGGAAAATGATTTTTCATTACTAAATGTATAAAATTATTTCCCCCCAAAGTTTTCTTAGCTCATTATCCAGCTCAAGTGTCCCTTGCTTAATAGAACATGCTTATCAAAGTTAAGAACTTGAAAAATTATGCAAAACATGACATTGTGAAATTACTTCTTATTTTACTTGTGTTTCTGTACTAGCTGGCAGGAAGATCAACTCTTACCAATTAGGTGCAGACTTCCAGCTATTACTAGTTTTAAATTCTAAAAAATTCCTTCCAGCCCCCAAATACTGATAGTTCTGAGCAGAGTTTGATTAAAAATTATTTATTATTACAGAAGGAGTAAAAAAGACATATCCTGCCATTTACTGAATGATCCTAAATTTTAAACAGTTTCTAAACAACTAAAATTTATTTCAACAGACATTGGGGTACAGTGATTTTTCCGAAGTAGCAAGTGTTTCAAGTCCTTGAGTTTGTATCTACCCATTTTTTATTCCTATGAAAGTTTTAAGTGAAGCCATCTGGAGTGATTCCATAGGTTAGTCTTGGAAGTAAGTGAAATTAATAATTTCTCAGATTTGACAGCTCCACTTTTAAGGAATGAGTATGTAATCATGGTGCTTGTGTTTAGTGGCCTGGATTTTATTGATGGTTCAACATTTTCCTAGGTAGGACTGGAAGCTGGATGTTGGCTTTTCCAATCTTTGTATCTTCTTCTCCCTCCTACTGGGTTGATTATAAGATACGTAAATTATTATTACTATTTTTTTTTTTACTGTTGGCATACATTATTGATTTCTTTGAAAGTATTTTTAAAGATATACTCTTGACTTTGTTTTTGATATCTAAAAACCATTTTAAAAAATTAAAATTCATTTTCAGTTACATAATGAAAATATACTATTCACTTAATGGAAATGTTCTTTTCAAACAGGAAAGAATATCCTCTGTTTTATTAAGATAGAGGAATCCTTATAG
>SJYC01040539.1:0-10940 GCA_006408675.1 Madoqua kirkii
CTTCTTATATAGATACAATAAAAGGAAAAGAATAAAGAAAAAAAGTTTCCTTGTTGTGATGAGAGCTCTTAGGTTTACTCTCAACCACTTTCCTGTACATTCTACAGCAGTGTTACCTGTAGTCATCAGGTTGGCTCAGAGGGTAGAGTGTCTGCCTGCAATGCAGGAGACCCGAGTTCAATCACTGGTTGGGAAGATCCCCTGGAGAAGGAAATGGCGACCCACTCCAGTATTCTTGCCTGGAGAATCCCATGCACAGAGGAGCCTGGCCAGCTATAAGAGGGGTCGCAAAGAGTCGGACACGACTGAGCAACTTCACTTCAGTACGTGTTAATGAGAAGTCTGTACCTTTTGATCACCTCCCTCCAGTCCTCCTGCTGCAGTCATTTTAGGATGTATGGGACTTGGTATGAGAAGAAGCTCTGTCTTGCTCCCCTGGTAGGGAATATCCAATGATCCAGGGGAAAATAGGGTTTTAGAATCAGTTGAAGACTTGACGTTTTCCTTCATGTGCTTGCTGTTATTCTTGGCAGATAACCTTATCACTTACCCCTGCATGGATTACCTCCCCTGTGAAGTGGAACTAATCATCGCTGCCACTCCCAGGCTGTAATACCAGCAAGAAGCCTTACAGAGAGGTTACCACAGACGAGTTTACCAATCTAGTCTTCATTTTCCTAGCTCCACAGGATCAGTGCTTTCTGTCTTAGTAGCTCCTGCACAGCAGAAGGGGGGCCCATAGCTTTCACTTGTGCACTGTTAGGCCAAAATTGTGTGAATGCGGTTTTAATAAATATATACTCAATTGAAACCACATAGGAAATACAGAAAAGCAAGGTAGGAATGATCTAAAGTCCCACAACTCAGACAACAACTCTTGGCACATTTTTGCGCAGAGTTTTATTATTTTTCTACTACAGTTGTAATTATCCTGTAAACGTGTGAATTTTGTATCTTACTTTCCTATAATGTAAGCTTGTACTCATATTCTCATAGCATCTCTTTGTGACTGTCTGTTTTGTTTACTAGCCTATTATTTGGGTGTACTTTCTTACTTTTGGACAATCATGTTGTTTGCAACTTCTTACTAATAATCCTGCATTAACTATCCTTGTTCATATAGCTTTATGTTAAATAATGTTTCCTTATTAATATGCTTAGAGACAATTTTCTAAGTTAAGGAGGAGAAGTGTTTTTAAGGTTGTTATTTGGTGTTACTTTTTAGATATTTATTAAATGCTTATTTCTGTGGCACAGAATACAAAGCATTGGGTATTTTAAAAAGTTCACTTTAGTTTTTGCCATCTAGGAATTTTCAGCTTAGTGGGGGAAATTAGGTATTAATAATTATGTAAAAAGTTATATAACCTTGAGAAAAATTATTTACAGTACCAATGGAAGAGATGTCAACTAGGCAGAGGATGTATGTATTTATGTTTGCCCTGGAGATTTTAAAAGGAACAAGTTTTTTTTTTTAATTACATGCTTGGCTTTTTGCACATCACAGCAACTTTTTATGGTTGGAGGTGTCCCTGTGTTAGAGGTGTGGAAACTAAGGCCAAGAAAGATGGTCACACCAACAGTAAATGGTAAATTTAGGATTTAGAAATCTCATGTGAACTGCTAAGAACTCTCTGGTTTGTGAGATAGTTTCATGCTCTTGATTATCATATTCTTTTCTGTAGACTGCATTGGGGCGCTTTTTTTTTTTAAGTGTTGATAATGAACCAAGTAAAATATTTTCATATGCTCATCATCAAGTCATCTTTTGGGTCTTTTTGATTACCCTTTAGAGTAACGATTTAGTGTGGCTAGAATAGTATCTTGGAAGAATCTAGTCCACAGGAAACAGCTTTTGAGTTTTTTCTCTATCAAGAAAGTGGATACATGGGAAGCATTAAAGTCTATTCTAAAAGAGCTTTATAATTTTACATTTCAAATGGTTATGTGTTTTTAAATAAGTTTGAGATTTTCTTGTTTTCTTTTAGGTTATCTTTATTTTACTACTTTTAATTAAAAATAGCCCCCTGAAGTTTCAGATTTCACTTGTGTTCTCCTGATTTATTATTTTATAGAAATCTTCTTCCCATTACCAATGTGTGTATAGAAGAAGGAGAAAAGCCCATGGTGATATTGCCTTACATGAATTGGGGGAATCTTAAGTTGTTTTTACGGCAGTGCAAATTAGTAGAGGCCAATAATCCGCAGGTGAGAAAAATTTGCCCAAATACCAATTATTTGCCAATAGCTTCTAAATAATATTTTTGAAAGTAGATGTTAATATTCTTGAATACAAACTGTTTAGAAGTCTGCAAAAAGAAACTCACACTGAACCAGAAGGTGTTGCTAACCTGTTGATTTAAAGGGAGATGGTTTGTGATTCCTGTCTTGAGGCTGGTGCTGAAGGTTTTCCCTGTGTAACCATGTGTGTTACTCATAACCACCTGAGACCCTCTGTAACACCATCTCAGTCATTTTCCTGATAATTCTTTCAAGGTACTTGCACTAGGTCTTTCTTCTAGAAATGAAAATAGACCTTACAGAGGTTGTACTCCCCCCAAAAAACTGGTAATAGCCAGAGGTATACATTGTGGGGAATAATTTGCTAACCAGGATTCCCAACAAGTTGTTGGAGGCTGTGTCCATCAGCATCATGTGGGGGAAAATTTCGTTCCTTAACCTACAGTACGGGCACACTGGCTTCAGAGAGCACATCAGAGTTAGCTGTAAACTTGCATTAGTTTGAAAATGGTCGCTAGGGGATAATCTCCTATAAAACAACAAGTTATTTAATTATAAACATTAGAAATATTATCTGGAGAATTCAGCATTCATTGATCAGATGTTTATTGAGTCACTGTTGTATATTCTGGATGTTTGGGTGATATGCCTAACAGATGAGAGATAGTAAACTAAATGGTCGACAGTAAGGACTGTAGTAGATATAAATATAAGCTGTGGAACATATTCTTAGTCAAGAAGTAGCTTTTTAAAACTCAGTGTGCAGGTATAAAGTATTTGGGGATAGAGTAAGAGTGGGATACAATAAACAACTACCATCAGTGTTTTTGTGCTAACCACAAGCATTGTCATTTTCTGTTACCTCAGGCAATTTCTCAACAAGACCTGGTCCACATGGCTATTCAGATTGCCTGTGGAATGAGCTATCTGGCCAGAAGGGAAGTCATCCACAAGGACCTAGCTGCTAGGAACTGCGTGTAGGTGCCATGACTTGTCACTGTGGTTTGATGTTTAGCGCTCCCTGGATTTGGGGTTCTCTCGAGGAGTCACAGTGGGAATTGTGTTGTATGTAAGAGTGACTGTGTTCCTTGTGTTTTTCAACATGCTGATTGTATTTGATGTTCATGTCTTTCCTTTTCAGCATTGACGACACACTTCAAGTTAAGATCACAGACAATGCCCTCTCTAGAGACTTGTTCCCCATGGACTATCATTGTTTGGGAGACAATGAAAATAGGCCAGTTCGGTGGATGGCCCTTGAAAGTCTGGTTAATAATGAGTTCTCCAGCGCTAGTGATGTGGTAAGTGCTGAGAAGCCCATATAGCAACAAAATGTGGACGAGGCTCCAAACACATTTAGAATGTTTTCCACTTTTTAAAATCTAGTGTCTGTTCCCCCAAATTTTTATTCAGAAAGCAAGTGTAGTTAGCTCCCCGTCAGCTGAGTTGTGGAGACGAGCTGCGACCCACACTGTGGGACCATCACTGTGTAATCTCATTCCATCCTCACAGTAACCTGTGAGAGAGAGAGACACCATCCCAGTTTTAAAGGTGATAATACTGAAGATAGGCTATTTAAGTCTCAGAGTGACCAAGTGTCTGTCAGATGGTAAAGATTTATTGTTTTTCCCCAAATGACCTCTTCCAGGTTTTATGGCCTGTATAGTTTATAATTCCCCAGATGTCACTCTCTTCCCTCTTGTCAGTGTCTAGGTGGTTCTGCTCATTCAAGGAGATCATATAGTGGGATCCTTTAAACTTAGTGATGTGTAGTTTCAGAAGCCACATTTATTGGTGTGTATTTTGCAGCTATTTTACTGTTTTTAATTTCTGTCATGTTTTAGTTGGATTTGGAAAATTGATTTTCTGTCTCTTGTTTATTGCGCTTTATTATTATAGCTGAATGTTTAGAGATTAGGTAAAACTTCTGCTTACAAGTCCCCTGTATCAACCGGGATCTGTTAGTGTTGCATGTAAAATTTTGTAGGGTAATTTGCTTCAAAGTTTCAGCTGTAAAAATCGGACTTACATATCATTGTATCCTGGGTCTCAGCGATTTGTTTATAATACAGGGTTACCCTTTTACTAAGTTTGTGTCGTTTAAGGACTTCTCATTTAATACACACTTTTTTTCAGTGTATTAGTGTCTTGTGACTGCTGTTGTTATACCCTTGGTGGTAAAACAGCAGAGATTTATTCTCTCACAATTGAATTCCGGAAGTCACATGTTTGAAATCAGGGTGTAGGCAGGACCATGCTGTCTCCAGAGCTCCTAAGGAAGAAACTTCCCTGGCCTCTTCCAGCTTCTGGTGGCTGTTGGCATTCCTTGGCTTGTGGTTACGTCTCTCTGCTCCATGTTCATATCATCTTATGCTCCATGTGCTTGTCTCTCAAAACTCCTTCTACCTCTCTTACAGTGATATGTATGATTGCATTTAGGACTCACCTCAAAATCCAGAAGTTAACTACTCTCAAGGTCCTTAATTTAATCACATTTTTTGTCATATAAGGTGATATTTATAGGTTTCAGGGATTAGAATGTGGACATATCTTTGTTGCTACCATTCAATCCATCTCTCAGTAATTGAAGTTATTTAATATTTCCTTGTTCAAGGCAGGTATTCCAGTTTAAAACCTTTGAAATGAGAATGATTTATTTGGGGAGAAACCCTCTCTTGTTATTATAATCTTTTACTTAAAATTTGTTTTTTGTTTGTCAGAAGTTAGGTTGGCTATTTGGTACATTGTGCCTTTCTGCAAACCAAGCGTCTTGATAAAAAAAAGGTGATAATACTGAAGATAGGCTATTTAAGTCTCAGAGTGACCAAGTGTCTGTCAGATGGTAAAGATTTATTGTTTTTCCCCAAATGACCTCTTCCAGGTTTTATGGCCTGTATAGTTTATAATTCCCCAGATGTCACTCTCTTCCCTCTTGTCAGTGTCTAGGTGGTTCTGCTCATTCAAGGAGATCATATAGTGGGATCCTTTAAACTTAGTGATGTGTAGTTTCAGAAGCCACATTTATTGGTGTGTATTTTGCAGCTATTTTAACTGTTTTTAATTTCTGTCATGTTTTAGTTGGATTTGGAAAATTGATTTTCTGTCTCTTGTTTATTGCGCTTTATTATTATAGCTGAATGTTTAGAGATTAGGTAAAACTTCTGCTTACAAGTCCCCTGTATCAACCGGGATCTGTTAGTGTTGCATGTAAAATTTTGTAGGGTAATTTGCTTCAAAGTTTCAGCTGTAAAAATCGGACTTACATATCATTGTATCCTGGGTCTCAGCGATTTGTTTATAATATAGGGTTACCCTTTTACTAAGTTTGTGTCGTTTAAGGACTTCTCATTTAATACACACTTTTTTTCAGTGTATTAGTGTCTTGTGACTGCTGTTGTTATACCCTTGGTGGTAAAACAGCAGAGATTTATTCTCTCACAATTGAATTCCGGAAGTCACATGTTTGAAATCAGGGTGTAGGCAGGACCATGCTGTCTCCAGAGCTCCTAAGGAAGAAACTTCCCTGGCCTCTTCCAGCTTCTGGTGGCTGTTGGCATTCCTTGGCTTGTGGTTACGTCTCTCTGCTCCATGTTCATATCATCTTATGCTCCATGTGCTTGTCTCTCAAAACTCCTTCTACCTCTCTTACAGTGATATGTATGATTGCATTTAGGACTCACCTCAAAATCCAGAAGTTAACTACTCTCAAGGTCCTTAATTTAATCACATTTTTTGTCATATAAGGTGATATTTATAGGTTTCAGGGATTAGAATGTGGACATATCTTTGTTGCTACCATTCAATCCATCTCTCAGTAATTGAAGTTATTTAATATTTCCTTGTTCAAGGCAGGTATTCCAGTTTAAAACCTTTGAAATGAGAATGATTTATTTGGGGAGAAACCCTCTCTTGTTATTATAATCTTTTACTTAAAATTTGTTTTTTGTTTGTCAGAAGTTAGGTTGGCTATTTGGTACATTGTGCCTTTCTGCAAACCAAGCGTCTTGATAAAATGTACTCACTTGATGTGAATGAACAATTTACATATGTACTTTTTAAAGTTTTTTTTTTTTCCTCTGTAAATGAAGGTCTTCCATTATGCATATCTACAAAATACTTTTTAAACTTAAAGTCAGCTACTCTCTGGAAAAAAAAAAGTAAAACAACTTATCTGACGCTTGTCAGATGGGCAGAGTAAATATGGATGATGAGGACTTCCCTGGTTGTCCAGTGGCTAAGACTCTGTGCTCCCAATGCAGGGGCCCAGTTTCCATCCCTGGTCAGGGAGCTAGATCCCACATGGCGAAACTAACAGTTCGCAGGCTACAACTCAAGATCTCGCACAATGCAACTAAGACCCAGTGTAGCCAAATAAAAATAAATATTAAAAAAAAAAGGATGATGATAAGAAGGATGTTTTCTGCTTCATGGAGCAGCTGCAAAGGTTAATAGTGGATAGAAACTAGCTGCATGTTGCCACAGTCTTTCCCAGCCAGAGGTGTGGGTTCTGCTGGAGAATTGGTGGAAGTGGGAGAAATATATGCTGACTCTTAGATACTGAGCCCTGCGGGTTCAGCTTGTATGCAGTGGGGAAGTAGGTCTGGTCTGTTCTTCCAGAGCTGTGATAATAAAACTTATCTAACATTAATGTCACAAAGTTAAAATTTCAAGTGAAGCAGCACAGATGCACAAAGCAGCTTACATAATTCCATAGTTATGTAAAGAGAACTTGGACTTCTTTGCAGGGAAGGAGGGGTCACTTTTTTGTTTTTTATGTTTGTGTTTCTCAAATGATACTTTTAAAAAGGAAGGCAGAATTTAGGCCAGCACACAGCTGCTGTACTGAATGACAGTAAGGACCAGTTATACGCAAGTGCTTGTTTTTCAGGTTGCCAAACCTATGTTCAGAAGTTCTGAATAGTAGATGAAATACCAGTTTCTACACTAAGCAAAACTGTTTTCATGGGGGCGAAAACTGAATTTAACTTTGGTGTTAGAACATAATTCTAAAACATAATATCGGTTGACTTAGAGCTGTATGGTTTCCAAATTCACCCCTGTAGTAGGAAAGCCTACATATGAACACTTTTGAATGCAGAAAAGGAAAAGAAACTTTCCTTACATTTTCTTTGAAAATATCATTCCATAGTTGATTTAAAAGATTAATTCATTCATCTCTTTCAGGTGTTAATACTGTTTTCAGTGGTTGATTTTGAAATTTTATGATTTTACTACTCATTGAAATAGAGCATAGTTGCCTTAGCAGACATGAGGTGGCAGTCATGGTGAACTCAAAACTAGTCTAACAGGCAGGAAACCGGAAGATATTTCTGAGGTCACAGTCTTCAGGAATGCTATGTAACTTCAAGAGATTGGGGATTGTTTGATTATTCTCTAAGAAAACTTTTAGAGGGCTGTGCATGATGATACTGTTTGCTTGCACAGTGAAAACCCCCAAATATGCCTGCTTAACTTATTGTATCTGCTTATTTCTGTGTAAGTATATTTAAGCTATATTAGGAAATTTTTTAAGGAGATATATTTTTAGTAACACTTATTGCATATTTCAGAGGAACTCTAGAGTAAAAATTAGATGATATACTTCAACTAATGAGGTTTCAGTTAAAATACATTTCTAGCCAATATGATCTACATCTCGTCAGCTTGGTACACTGTGCTGAATTAGCTGGCAAAGTCCATGTAGAGCATACATTGCTTAGTTAAGCAAATATTTCAAAATCATAGTTAGGATCAATTATTCTTACTGTTATTAAATTTACAAATTTTACAAGAGTTCATATATAAGAACTTGCCTTCCGTCAGGATAGAGTCATACCAAATACCCTGTTACTTGATCACTTGATGGCTTTATTTTTAAAAATCACCATAGTCTTACTAGTAAGAAGCTTAACAGGAAAATTACCTTAAAATCATCTCTACTTTTAGTGTTTCTTAGCATAAATGTGAAGTATCTCTGTGACCCAAGTTCTTTGGAGCAGTATGATAGTGAGCATACCCGTTGATTTACATTTAACATGGTCAGAATCTAAAAGATTTAGATTTCTCTTCTTTAGATTCTTATAATGCTATTTCTTTTAAGATAGATATATTTTTCCCTTAAGTATCTTTTGTCTTGGATAATTGAAATTGAAAGGAATGGAAATACTTTTCTGTTTCCTATGACTCTGATGGGACTTATTTAGTGTAAAAATCTAGCCTTTCAGTTTTGTGAGATTGAATATTTTTTAAATTCTTATATTAAAACACACGTGTTAAATTGCCTTTTAACTTTGGTATTGAAAATGTATAATCATGTATTCTGATCTCACTTTTCCTTTATGGATGGAGTTGTTTGTTTTTTTTTTTTAATTTTGAAATTTTTTATTTTGTATTGGCATATCACCGTTTAATAATGTTGTGATAGTTTCAGGTGGACAGCAGAAGCACTCAGCCACACATACACATGTGTCCATTCTCTTGGAGTTGGGATTTTAAAAAACTACATTTAACAGTCTTCTTTTGGGCTGTAAAACTTCATTCATAGTCATAAGTAATGTAACCTCCCTTCCCACCAGAATATCTATGCGTGTAAAATACCTGTTTTAGCTATTAACGTAACATCTAACAAATTATATTACTGCCTTGGCAGGGACATTTTCTCTGCCCTTCAAAAGACCCTTAATATTTTTGCATTTCTTTATATTTAAAAGTTCTCCTTGGAAATACATTAACGTTTTCCATCTTAAAAATAATACATTGCATTTCTGGCTTGTGTTTTAATAGTTTTTACTGGAAGGATTCAATATTTCACTATGTCAACATAATGTTAATATAAGCTTTTAACTGTTGAATGTAGGAAATATGCACAATTAGATTTGACTAGTTATAAATCTCTAATATTATTCTAAGATATGATGTCATCCTAACCATTCTTAAGAATTTCTGGATATTGTTTTTATTCTGTTTTCATCAGATGTGGTACTGCCATAGATTTTTTTTTTTTTTTTTGGTGACTTGCTTTTCCTTTATTTGAGGACAGATTTTTTGATTTATATCTTCTTTGAATTATTTAGCTAATTATAGTAGCTAACATAATTCTGCTAAGAGGCTCCTTTCTATTAAGAGACAAATGCAATCAGGAATGCACAATTAAGAGTTTTTCATGCTAGTTTTCTTGTCTTTATTGGTATTACATAGTGTTTAAAAAGCATTTTCTTGGGAAAAACAAATCAAGGAAATGATTTCCATGCTGGTCTTATCAGTGTAGTTTATGGCAATGAGGAGATCCTTTAAGGTATTTGAACAGTTTTTAGGGTTCAGGGCATATGAAAAGTGCGCTTCCCTGGTAGCTCAGATGGTAAAGAATCTGCCTGCAATAGGAGAGACCTGACTTTGATCCCTGGGTTGGGAAGATGATCTGGAGAGGGAATGGCAACCCACTCCAGTATTCTTACCAGGAAAGTCCCATGGCCAGAGGAGCCTGGCAGACTACAGTCCGTGAGGTTGCAAAGAGTCGGACATGACTGAGTGACTAACGCTTTCACTTTTTACACATGAAAATGTATTCATTGACATTATTTTTTTTGTGAACATTAGAGATTATTTCTAGAAGGAGGAGAGAAATCTGTAAGTTATCCAGATATTCTGTTTGGTGTAGAGTGCTTCTTAAATTACTATTTGCCCAGTGCCATGGAAAGTCACTGCCACAATCCTGAACAGACTCAAGCAGGAGAAACTCATGTTCGTAATATGCCCAGGAAGAGTGGTCTTCTGAACTGCTGTGATACTGTGGTATCAGAGAGAGTGCTATAGTTTTCAGAGAAGGCTTATTATTTCTAAAAGGACAGAAAATATTCCATTTTATGCTATTCCCTCATTATTAATTTTTGAATAATACTTAAGAGTCCCATTACTTATTTTGTTTCCATTATGGTTGACATTTTATACATTGACGATCTTTCAGATGTACTTTTTATTTATTTTTGGTTGCACTGGATCTTCGTTGCTTTGCACAGGTTTTGTTTAGTTGCAGTGAGCAGGGGCTGTTCTCTAGTCACACCGTGTAAGCCTCTCACTGAGGTGGCTTTTCTTGTCGCAGAGCACGGCTCTAGGCTTTAGCAGTTGCAGCACACAGGCTCAGTAGTTGTGGCGCACGAGCTTAGTTGCTCTGTGTCATGTGAAATCTTTCCAGACCAGGGATGGAACCTGTGTCCTCTGCATGGGCAGGTGGATTCTTAACCACTGTACCACCAGGGAAATCCTGGACTTATTATTTAAATATTAAATTTATGTTAAGATGAATTGGTTAAAAGATGTTAGGAAAAAGCTGGAGAAATGAAAAGATCATTGAGACATTAGGAAATAAGGATTTAAAGTTTAATATTAACATTAAGAAAAATATTGTTTAGTTTTATGAAATAGTCCTAATATTTCCTGAGAATGAGAAATAAGTAGATTTACTTTGGGAACAGTTAACATAGTTTCAGAGTGACCAGTTCTTGTCTTGTGATCAAGTAGTTGCCCTCAATACATTTTCTGTATTTGGCTCTCCATGAGACTAGATTTGATTTAGGTCATACCTGAATGGTTTAGTGGTTCCCCCTACTTTCTTCAATTTAAGGCTGAATTTGGCAATAAGGAGTTCATGATCTGAGCCACAGTGAGCTCCCGGTCTTGTTTTTGCTGACTGTATAGAGCTT
>SJYC01040540.1:0-32141 GCA_006408675.1 Madoqua kirkii
ACAAAAGTTTAATTGGCACATTTTACTTAAGAATAAGACGAAGTAAGTCATTCTTCTTTTTAAAAATTATGCGATATTCCATTTTCAAAGAACAATCCCAGATACTTTGTTCATTATATCAGTGTTCTACCATAAGCTGTCAGGCTTTTTAAATGATCACTAAGTATTCAAATACCTGAAGTTTATCAATGCTGTATAAACTGTTAATTTCTTTTGAAGATTTGTGTACATTTATAATATGATACAATTTTGTACTGAAGAATTTTTTTTTTTTAAGATAACCTACAGTACATATACTTAATTTGCCTCACAGATCTTAGAGATACAGTATAAACGTTTAAGAACCACAACAGAGTCCACTGTGGTTCAAACTTGAATGGATATTTTCTTGAACCTAGTACAGAGGTTACTGGCTCAAGACCATAGTCCAGAGTGACATCAGCACAAGATTCTCTTGTAGACTACTACTTGAAAAAAGAGCACGCTTGGTTATGTTGTTACTCAGTCGCTAAGTCACGTCCAACTCTTCTGCGACCCTTTGGACTGTTGCCCACCAGGCTCCTCTGTCCATGGGATTTCCCAGGCAAGAATACTGGAGTGGGTTATCGTTTCCTTCTCCAGCAGATGTGCCCAACCCGGGAACCGAAAGTGCATCTCCTGCAATGGCAGGAGGATTCCTTACCACTGAGCCACCAGGGAAGCCCTACACTTGGTTATACATGGCTTTTAGCCTTGAGCTACAGTTACGCTACAAATCCTTCCCCCCCTCCCAATCAAAGTTAGTCATATGGAGATGTGTACCTTCTCTGAGCAGTTCCCCAGTCAAAGTTTGTCATGTGGAGATGTGTGCCTTCTCTGAGCGCTGTTCCCCAGTCAAAGTTAGTCACGTGGAGATGTGTACATTGTCTGAGCAGTTTGGGAGTTAAAGTTAGTCATGTGGAGATGTGTGTTATTCTCTGAGCAGTTCCCCAATCAAAGTTAGTCATGTGAAGATGTGTGTATTCTCTGAGCACGTTCCTCAATCAAAGTTGGTCATGTGGGGATGGGTACATTCTCTGAGAACCGTTTCCCAATCAAAGTTAGTCCTGTGGAGATGTGTACATTCTCTGAGCACTGTTTCCCAATCGAAGTTAGTCATGTGGAGATGGGTACATTCTCTGAGAACCGTTTCCCAATCAAAGTTAGTCCTGTGGAGATGTGTACATTCTCTGAGCACTGTTTCCCAGTCGAAATTAGTCATGTGGAGATGGGTACATTCTCTGAGAACCGTTTCCCAATCAAAGTTAGTCCTGTGGAGATGTGTACATTCTCTGAGCACTGTTTCCCAATCGAAGTTAGTCATGTGGAGATGGGTACATTCTCTGAGAACCGTTTCCCAATCAAAGTTAGTCCTGTGGAGATGTGTACATTCTCTGAGCACTGTTTCCCAGTCGAAATTAGTCATGTGGAGATGGGTACATTCTCTGAGAACCGTTTCCCAATCAAAGTTAGTCCTGTGGAGATGTGTACATTCTCTGAGCACTGTTTCCCAATCGAAGTTAGTCATGTGGAGATGGGTACATTCTCTGAGAACCGTTTCCCAATCAAAGTTAGTCCTGTGGAGATGTGTACATTCTCTGAGCACTGTTTCCCAGTCGAAATTAGTCATGTGGAGATGGGTACATTCTCTGAGAACCGTTTCCCAATCAAAGTTAGTCCTGTGGAGATGTGTACATTCTCTGAGCACTGTTTCCCAATCGAAGTTAGTCATGTGGAGATGGGTACATTCTCTGAGAACCGTTTCCCAATCAAAGTTAGTCCTGTGGAGATGTGTACATTCTCTGAGCACTGTTTCCCAGTCGAAATTAGTCATGTGGAGATGTGTACATTCTCTGAGCACTGTTTCCCAATCGAAGTTAGTCATGTGGAGATGAGTACATTCTCTGAGCAGTTCCCCAATCAAAGTTAGTCATGTGGGGATGTGTACATTCTCTGAGCACTGTTCAGACAGTCCTTGGTTTTCTACCTCTGATGGAGATCTCAAAGGCATACAGAAGTTCGTGTGCTTACATTCAGACCAGGGTGAACTTTATGAATGCCACTTTCCTCCATTAGTGACAGGCCGCAGATTCCAAAGTGTACGTGCAAAACATCTAAATGATTATCTGGCCACTTGACAAATCCCCCTATGAGTCAATCTTGAGTTGATGAGATGTAATTTTTGTGTACCTCAAAGTTCAGTTCAGTCGCTCAGTCGTGTCCAACTCTTTGCTACCCCATGAATCGCAGTACTCCAGGCCTCCCTGTCCATCACCAACTCCTGGAGTTCACTCAGACTCACGTCCATTGAATCCGTGATGCCATCCAGCCATCTCATCCTCTGCCGTCCCCTTCTCCTCCTGCCCCCAATCCCTCCCAGCATCAGAGTCTTTTCCAGTGAGTCAACTCTTCACATGAGGTGTCCAAAGTACTGGAGTTTCAGCTTCAGCATCATTCCCTCCAAAGAAATCCCAGGGCTGATCTCCTTCAGAATGGAAATTTAGAGTTGAGTTGCTCCAACTCAAAAAAAAAAAGGTATCTTCATATCAAGTAGCCAAAGTAATGGAGCTTCAGATTCAGTTCTTCCAGTGAATATTAAGGTTTGATTTCTTTTAGAATTGACTGGTTTGATCTCCTTGCAGTCCAAGAGACTTGCAAGAGCCTTCTCTAACATCACAGTCCAAAAGCATCAGTGCTTCGGTACTCAGCTTTCTTTATAGTCCAACTCTCATATCTGTACGTAACTACTGGAAAAACCATATCTTTGACTATACAGACCTTTGTCAGCAAAGAAATGTTTCTGCTTTTCAATATACTGTCTAGGCTTGTCATACCTTTTCTTCCAAAGAGCAAGTGTCTTTTAATTTCATGGCTGCACTCACCATCTGCAGTGATTTTGGAGCCCAAGAAAATAAAGTCTGTCACTGTTTCCATTGTTTCCCCATCTATTTGCCATGAAGTGATAGGACCAGAAACCATGATTTTAGTTTTTTGAATGTTGAGTTTTAAGCCAGCTTTTTCATTCTCCTCTTGCATTTTCATCAAGAGGCTCTTTAGTTCCTCTTCATTTTCTGCCATTAGCATGGCATCATCTGCATATCTGAGGTTATTGATACTTTTTCTAGCATCTTGATTCCAGCTTCTGCTTCATCCAGCCTGGCATTTCACATGGTATTCTCTGCATATAAGTTAAATAAGCAGGATGACAATATTCAACCTTGATGTACTCCTTTCACAATTCTGAACCAGTCCATTGTTCCATGGCTGGTTCTAACTGTTGCTTCTTGACCTGCATACAGATTTCTCAGGAGGCAGGTAAGGTGGTCCGGGATTCCCATCTCTTTCAGAATTTTCCACAGTTTATTGTGATCCACACAGTCAAAGGCTTTGGTGTGATCAGTGAAGCAGATGTAGATGTTTTTCTGGAACTCTCATGCTTTTTCTATGATTCAACACATGTTGGCAATTTGATCTCTGGTTCCTCTGCCTTTTCTAAATCCAGCTTGAACACCAGGAAGTTCTCGGTTCACGTATTGTTGAAGCCTGGGTATACAAATTACATGTCATTTTTACTGCCTTCAAGTATGCACAAAAGCTTTCATCTTTTAGCTGAAGGGTTCTCTAACCTTCTAAGCAAGCATCTTTATTTACTTGGCTTAAGTCAATCTCTAAGAATAACTAGAAATGAAAGGTCAGTGTAGGTTATTGCTGTGTGGCCACTATCGTGAGGGTGAACTATTCAAGGATTCTTTGATGGATTGAATGAATACCCAGATAGGAAGAGCCTCAGAAACCACGGTGATTTAGATTTGATCTGTCTTCTGTGGGAAAAACCTGCAGGGAGTAAGTCCAGTCGATTATATCATCCCTGTTCACCACAGGCAAGAAGTCCAATGTTTCAAGCATGGAGAGCACAAAAAGTGCAGTAGTCAGTTGCTCACCCCAGCCCTTCCACCTTAGCTCATGGGAGCCTGGGTGACCACAGGCTGGCAGGGAGTGGAGACGGTGCCAGGTGGGTGGCTGTGCAGCCCCCTGAGGGTGCTGCCTGGCTCCGCAGCGCCTTTCCGCAGGACCAGCTTATGTCGCACACTCACTGCGGCCACCAGTTACCTGCTGCAGGCAGCGCTGGAAGAACTGCGTGGGTTGGTCCCACAGGAGATCTAGCCGTTCATCCTCCATGGCTGCCATGCTGCTGCCAGTAAAGCTTTTTTAAAGTAACATAATTCTATAGATACATGTTTCAGCTGTGGTTAGTTGGAAAGGGGTTAAAATATGTCTGAAAGATTAAACTTGGTAGAATATTATAACTTCAAAAATTGGATATTCAAAAAAGGGTATATATTAATAAAACCTATACCTTGAATACTGCATAGTGTTAGTTTTGAAAGTTTGGGAAAATTGTTTAGTTAATGTCACTGAAAATTGAGTTAACTCAAGCCTCTACTTCCAGGAATGTTACTTTGTGATATTTTGATCTTAGGGTGAACTCTTCCTTCCCTGTGGTTTTCAGAACTCCTTGTCCTATATCTTCTTGTTTTATCTGTTGTTGTCATTCAGTCCCCCAGTTGTGTCCCACTCTTTGTAACCCCTTGAATTGCAGCACGCCACACTTCCCTGTCCTCTACCTCCCAGAGTTTCTCAGACCTGTGTCCATTGAGTCAATGCCATCCAGTCATCTCATTTTCTGTCAGCCCCTTCTCCTTCTGCCCTCAGTCTTGCCCAGCATCAAGGTCTTTGCCCATAAGTCCGCTCTTTGCATCAGGTGGCCATAGTATTGAAGTTTCAGCTTCAGCATCAGTCCTTCCAATGAATATTCGGGGCTGACCTTTTTTAGGATTGACTGGTTTGATCTCGTTGCTGTCCAAGGGACTCTCAAGAGTCTTTAGCACCACAGTTTGAAAGCATCAATTCTTTGGCACTCAGCCTTCTTCATGGTCCAGCTCTCACATCTGTACATGATTGCTAGAAAAACCATAGCTTTGACTATATGCACCTTTGTTGGCAAAATGATATCTCTGTTTTTAAATATGCTGTTCAGGTTTGTTGTACTTTTTCTTCCCAGGAGCAAGCGTCTTTTAATTTCTTGGCTGTAGTCACCATCACGGTGATTTGGAGCCCAAGAAAGTAAAGTCTGTCACTGTTTCTATTTTTGCCCCATCTATTTGCCATGGAATGATGGAACCAGAGGCCATGATCTTCATTTTTTGAATGTTGAATTTTAAGCCAGCTTTTCCACTCTGCTCTTTCACCCTTATACAGAGGCTCTTTAGTTCCTCTTCGTTTTCTGCCATTAGGATGATGTCATCTGCATATCTGAAGGTGAAGATGAAAGTTGCTCAGTCGTGTGTGACCCCATGGACTGTAGCCTGCCTATATTCTCTGTCCATGGAATTCTCCCAGCCAGAATAATGGAGCTGGTAGCCATTCCCTTCTCCAGGGGACCTTCCCAACCCAGGGATGGAACCCAGGTCTCCCACATCGCAAGTGAATTCCTTCCTCTTTACCATCTGAGCCACCAGGGAAGCCCAGTGTATCTGAGGTTATTGTTATTTTTCCTGGCAGTCTTGATTCCAGCTTGTGATTCATCTAGCCTGGCATTTCTTATGATGTATTCTGCATATAAGTTAAATAAGCAGGGTAACAGTAGATAGCCTTGACATACTCCTTTCCCAGCTTGGAACCAGTCTGTTCCATGTCTGGTTCTAACTTTGCTTCTTGACTTGCAAACAGGTTTCTCAGGAGGCAGGTAAGGTGGTCTGGTATTCCCATCTGTTTAGAATTTTCCACAGTTTTTTGTGACCCACACAGAGTTGTTGGTGTAGTCAATGAAACACAAGTAAATATTTTTCTGGAATTCCCTTGTTTTTTCTATGATCTGACAGATGTTGGCAATTTGATTTCTGGTTCCTCTACCTTTTCTAAATCCAGCTTGTACATCTGGAAGGTCTCAGTTCATATACTGATGAAGCCTGGCTTGAATGATTTTGAGCATTACCTTGCTAGCCTGTGAAATGAGCCCTATAATGTGGAAGTT
The DNA here is from genome assembly GCA_006408675.1 of Madoqua kirkii. Classification (NCBI taxonomy): domain Eukaryota; kingdom Metazoa; phylum Chordata; class Mammalia; order Artiodactyla; family Bovidae; genus Madoqua; species Madoqua kirkii. Next base: position 6,053 of record SJYC01040540.1, read on the forward strand.
TGAACATTCTTTGACATTGTCCTTCATTGGGATTGTAGTGAAAAGCGAGCATTTCCATGTTGTCACTGCTGAGTTTTCCAAATCTGCTGGCATATTGATCTTCTTTGTACAGCACCTCTGTGTATTCTTTCCATCTCTTCTTGATCTCTTCTGCTTCAATTAGGTCTTTACTGTTGCTGTCCTTTGTTGTGCCCATCTTCGGATGAAATGTTCCTTTGATATTTCCAATTTTCTTGAAGAGATCCGTTGTTTTCCTCTGTTTCTTCACATTGTTCACCAAAGAAGGCCTTCTTGTCTATCCTTGATATTCTCTGGAACTCTCATTTAGTTGTGTATACCTTATTTTTTCTCCCTTGCTTTCAATTCTCTCCTTTCTTCAGCTCTTTGTAAAGGCCCCTTTGGAAGGCTTTCCAAATTTGGAAAACCCAGTAGTGGCCACAGGACTGAAAAGATCCATCCTCATCCCAGTTCCCAAGAAGGGCAGGACTAAAGAATGTTTGAACCTCTGGACAGTTTCACTCATCTCCCATGCCATTAAGGTTATGCTCAAAATGCTGCATACTAGGCTTCAGCATTATGTGAACTGAGAACTTCCAGATGTTCAAGTTGGGTTTAGATAAGGCAGAGGAACCAGGTGTCAAGATTGCCTACATTGGCTGAATCATAGAGAAAGCAAGGGAATTCCTGAGTAGCATCTACCTCTTGTTTCATCAACTATGCTAAAAGCCTTTGACTGTGTGGATCATAGCAAACTGTAGAAAACTCTTAAAGAGATGGGAATACCAGATCATCTCACCTTTCTCCTGAGAAACCTGTATGCTGGACAAAAAAGCAACAGTTAGAACCTTGTATGGAACAACTGGTTCACGATTGAGAAAGGAGTACAAGGCTGTTTATTGTCACCCTGTTTATTTAACTTGTACACAGAGCACATCATGAGAAATGCCAGACTAGATGAGTTACAAGCTGGAATCAAGTTTGCCAGGAGAAATACCAACAACCTCAGACATACCGATTCCAATGGTAGAAAGCAAAGAGGATCTGAAGAGGCTCCTGATGAAAGTGAAAGAGGAGAGTGAAAGACCTGGCTCAAACCTCAGTATTAAAAATCTAAGATCACGGCATCCGGTCCCATCACTTGATGGCAAATAGAAGGGGGAAAAGGCAGAAGCAGTAACAGATTTCTTCTTCTTGGGCTTTAAAATCACTGCATATGGTGACTGAAGTGAAGTTCAGTTTTTCAGTCGTGTCTGACTCTTTGCGACCCCAGGGACTGTAGCCTGCCAGGTTCCTCCGTCCATGGAGTTTTCCAGGCAAGAATACTGGAGTGGGTTGCCATTTCCTTCTCCAGGGGATCTTCTCAACCCAGGGATCAAATCCAGGTCTCCTGCGTATGGTGCCTGCAGTCATGAAATTAGACGATGACTGATTCTTGACAGGAAAGCTATGACAAGCCTAGACAATGTGTTAAAAAGCAAAGACATCACTTTGCCGACAACATCCATATAGTCAAGGCTCTGGTCTTTCCAGTAGTCATGTATAGTTGTGAGAGCTGGACCATAAAGAAGGCTCAGCACCAAAGAATTGATGCTTTCAAACTGTAGTGCGGGAGAAGACTCTTGAGAGTCCCTTGAACTGCAAGGAGATCAAACTAGTCAATCCTAAAGGAAATCAGCCCTGAATATTCATTAGAAGGACTGATGCTGAAGCTGAAGCTCCAATACTTTGGCCACCTGATGCAAAGAGCTGACTCATTGGAAAAGACCCTGATACTGGGAAAGATTGAAGGCAGAAGGATGAGAGGGCGACAGTGGATGAGATGGCTAGATGGCATCACCAGTGCAATGGACATGAACTTGGGCAAACTCCAGGAGACGCTGTGGGATAAGGAAGCCTGGCATGCTGCAGTCTATGGGGTCACGAAGAGTTGGACATGACTTGGCAGCTGAACAACATTCAGATTATCTACTTCTTGACTGAGCTTTGAGAATTCTTATCTTCCAAAGAATTTGTCTATTTCATCTGAGTGTCTAAACTTATTGAGAAAAAGTTGTTCATCATATTCTCTTACTACTTAACACCTGTAAGAACCTTTAATGATATCACCTTTCTTATTCATTATATTGTTAATTTATAACATTTATTTCCTTTAATATGGGAAAAGATTTATCATTAATGATATTCTCAGAGTTAAGAATTGTTTTCACTAATTTTTCTGTTTCATGTTTCGTTGACGTCCACCTAATCTTCATTATTTACTTCCACCTACTTACTTGGGGTTTAATTTATTCTTGCTCTAGTTTCTTAAGGTGAAAATGAAAGTCACTAATTTAAGACTTTTCTTCTTTTCTAATATTGATGTTTAATAGTATACATGCAGGATCCCACAAATTTTGAAATGTGTTTTTATTTTCATTTAGTTGTAAGTACTCTTGTTATTTTCCTTTTGATTACTTCTTTGACATGAGCTATTTGGATGCTGTCTCTTATACACATCTAGATGTGTATAAGAGACAGTTGCTGTGTGGCCACTATCGTGAGGGTGAACTATTCAAGGATTCTTTGATGGATTGAATGAATACCCAGATAGGAAGAGCCTCAGAAACCACGGTGATTTAGATTTGATCTGTCTTCTGTGGGAAAAACCTGCAGGGAGTAAGTCCAGTCGATTATATCATCCCTGTTCACCACAGGCAAGAAGTCCAATGTTTCAAGCATGGAGAGCACAAAAAGTGCAGTAGTCAGTTGCTCACCCCAGCCCTTCCACCTTAGCTCATGGGAGCCTGGGTGACCACAGGCTGGCAGGGAGTGGAGACGGTGCCAGGTGGGTGGCTGTGCAGCCCCCTGAGGGTGCTGCCTGGCTCCGCAGCGCCTTTCCGCAGGACCAGCTTATGTCGCACACTCACTGCGGCCACCAGTTACCTCCTGCAGGCAGCGCTGGAAGAACTGCGTGGGTTGGTCCCACAGGAGATCTAGCCGTTCATCCTCCATGGCTGCCATGCTGCTGCCAGTAAAGCTTTTTTAAAGTAACATAATTCTATAGATACATGTTTCAGCTGTGGTTAGTTGGAAAGGGGTTAAAATATGTCTGAAAGATTAAACTTGGTAGAATATTATAACTTCAAAAATTGGATATTCAAAAAAGGGTATATATTAATAAAACCTATACCTTGAATACTGCATAGTGTTAGTTTTGAAAGTTTGGGAAAATTGTTTAGTTAATGTCACTGAAAATTGAGTTAACTCAAGCCTCTACTTCCAGGAATGTTACTTTGTGATATTTTGATCTTCAGGGTGAACTCTTCCTTCCCTGTGGTTTTCAGAACTCCTTGTCCTATATCTTCTTGTTTTATCTGTTGTTGTCATTCAGTCCCCCAGTTGTGTCCCACTCTTTGTAACCCCTTGAATTGCAGCACGCCACACTTCCCTGTCCTCTACCTCCCAGAGTTTATCTTGTTCTAGTTTCTTAAGGTGAAAATGAAAGTCACTAATTTAAGACTTTTCTTCTTTTCTAATATTGATGTTTAATAGTATACATGCAGGATCCCACAAATTTTGAAATGTGTTTTTATTTTCATTTAGTTGTAAGTACTCTTGTTATTTTCCTTTTGATTACTTCTTTGACATGAGCTATTTGGATGACATGTATTATTTAGTTTTTAAATATTTTGAGGATTTTCTAGATTTCTGTTTTTGATTTCTAAATTTAATTCCATTGTGTTCACAAAACCCTACTTTGCGTGAATTAAATCCTTTAAATTTATTGACTTCATCATGGTCAAGAATATGGTCCACCTTAGTAGTAAATATTCCATGTGGACCTGAAAATACACATTCTGTTGTTGTTGGATGGAATGTTCTATAATTGTTAGTTAGATAGTTGATACTGTCTTTCAAATCTATATCCTTAACTGATTTTCTGTTTCATCAATTACTGCAAAAGGGCATGGGAATATGTTCAATGATCTTTTTAAAGGATTTAAGCAATGAAAAAAAAAAGTTGTACATATTTACTCATGCAGTTACCATGTCTGGTACACTCTGTTTTTCTGTTAGAGTCATATTTCCACTTGAAATTATTGGTTTCTATCGGACTTCCTTTACCATTTCTTATAATGTGTATCTGCTTGTGTTAAATTCTTTCAGCTTTTTTATTTCTGGAAAAGGCTTTATTTCTCCTTCATATTTTGAAAGATATTTTGGCTGGGTAGTTTTCATACAGTAGATGTTGAAGATGTTGAAGGTGTTTAAAGATGTTGCTTCACTGTCTTCCCCCTTGAGTGGCTTCCAGTGAGAAAGTATCCTGGCTCCTCTGTATATTAACATTCTTTTTTCTGGCAGCTTTTAAGATTTTCTGTTTATCAGTAGTTTTGAACAATTTGATTATATTTGGTAAATTTCTTCATGCTTATAGTGTCTGAGGTTTGTTGAGCTCTTAGATCTGTTGCTGTATAATTTTAATCAAATTTGGAAACATTTCATTTGCTATTTCATCATTCTTTCCGTCCACTGTCCCCTGTCCTATGTCTCCACTGCATGTTTTTGAGGACCCCACTTACAAATATATTCAGCAACCTGAAGTAGTCCCACAGGTCAGTGAGAAATCCTTCTTTAAGAATTTTCCGTATCTTCTCTCTCCTATCTCTTGCTTGAATCCCATCTCAGATGAGGTGTACCTCCTCCTATGCCAAACTGTACCTTTACCTGGACTTCTGGGCCCATTTACCTATCATTGCTTGGACCTCTCTTCCGGTAATCATATGTCCAGTTTCTTTGTCCCTATTGCTTCCTTGCCTAAAACCCAAACAAACTCAATAAAAGAAAATGGACTCTTACCAGCCCATTAAGGTACAATCCTTCCACTCCTCCTCATAACTGAACTTCTTCAAAGTGTAATCTACTTATTGTCTCCACTTTCTCATCTCCCACAGGGCCATGAGAATCGTATCTATCTTTATTGTTTATTAAACCTGCTTGTTTAAAAGCCCCCAATGATTTCTTCATCCTTTCTGACCATTGCAGGTATGTTTAGAGACTAGAATCTCCTTGAAATTATTTCCTTCCTTGCTTATTTCCTTCCATAGCATTCTCTGGATTCTCTTCTTACTTTTCTGCTTTATTTCACTGTTCGTCTTTCCTTTCTCACTGACTAAAAGTCAGCATTCCCTGTGGTCTTCTCTTGGCTTCTCTTTCTATTTGCTTCTTTATACCTCTTGAGAACCATAAGCTCTCTGTTTATTCAGTTACCACTTTCATGAAGCTGATGTCCAGTTTATAATATCCTGCTTCTGTGTCTTTCTAGAAGTCCAGACCTACGCTCCACCCATCAGTATCTTGAACACAATGTGCCCCATAGCAAATCAATCATGTTTCCCCCCAAAACCAGACAGTCTACTTGTTGTCCTCAAATGTGTTGCATCTTCACAGTGCAAAGATTATGCTGACATTTTCAGAAACATGGGCCCTGGATACAAAAGCACAGTAGATATCTATGCAATATATCTAATAGTTAAGAAGGACACCTTAGGCCACAAAGGTCAATGAATAAATCATTTACTCATAAATAACAACTGTAGTCGAGGAAGCAGATGGGATCTCCAAAGGGAAGTCTGTGGGAGTGAGACAAAGAGAAATATGAAGATTCAACATGGACATAGAGGGTAGAAGAGGACAGTGTGAGGCCCTCTGAGATCCTTTTATATAGTTAACTGTGCAGCTCTCCAAGGATAAGGTTAACAGTGTGAGTGATCTTAAAATAAATGCCCCAAAAGGCACATGCCTATGTGTGTGCACAAACACACATTATCAACTTCAATTCTGTAAATATGGAATACCTGCTAAAGGAAAATAATTAAGACAGAGTTCCCCCACTGCCAGTGGAGGGGATGGAATTCCAGCAGAGCTGTTTAAAATCCTGAAAGATGATAATCTGAATACCCCATATCTGTTTAAAAGTTGAATTTTTTTTTTTTTTTTTTTTTTGGCCACACCGTGTAGCTTGCACTGTCTTGAACCTAGGCCCTCGACAGTGAAAGCTCAAGAGTCCTGCCTACTAGATTGCCAGGGAATTTCCCCAAAATTTAATTTTTAGTTAAAAGCCGGCCCCAAAAGAAAACTTTAGGTCAGTGTTAAACTGGGGCACTGGTGAATGCCTTGAAATGTTTAAGGAAGAAATAACACAAATTCTATACAGTTTCCTTCAGAAAGTTGAGAGATACTTCCTATTAATAATTCGTGCTGGGGCTTCCCTGGTCACTCAGCTGGTAAAGAATCTACCTGCATTGTGGGAGACCTGGGTTTGATCCCTGGGTTGGGAACATCCCCTGGAGAAGGGAAAGGCTACCTACTCCTGTATTCTGGCCTGGAGAATTCCATGGACTGTATAATCCATGAGGTCACAAAGAGTCGGACACGACTGAACGACTAACACTAATAACTCATTCTCATTCTTGAAACATCACCGAAGAAGACTACATATCATTATCATGGTCACAAATGTAAAAATTGGAAGTTTAGACTGCATAAATATGTTTCAAAATAATATTATGACCACATAAACTTTATCCCAAGAATACAAGCTTTTTTATCGTTTGAAAAATCAAGCAGTGCAGTATACCATATTACATACTAAAAAAGGAAAAACCACATGATCATCTCAGTAGATACAGAAAAAGTATTACAAAAATATCCAAAATTCATTTCTAATAAGAATTTCTAGCAGTCTAGGAATAGACAAATTCCTCAGTTTGGTAAAGGGCATCTACACAAAACAAAACACTATAGCTATTACTGTACATAATGCTTAAAGGCTGAATTCATTTTACCTAATACCAGTAACAAGGTAAGGACACCTACTCTCATCAGTATCGTTCTTAAGGTTTTAGCCGGTGTACTGAGGCAAGAAAAGGAAACGAAAGGCAAGAAAAGAGTGGATAGAAAAACTGATTTTATTTGTGGACAACTTGATTGTCTATGAAGAAAACTGAGTAAATGAGTTTAGAAAAATTTAGAAAAACGAGTTTAGAAAAATATAAGATCAATGTTCAAAAATCAGTTGTATTTCTATATACTAATAAAAATCAGATATTAGAGTTTTTTGAAAAAAAATAGCATAATGTATGAAATTCTTAGAAATATGACAAAAATTGGGAAAGATTTTTATGATGAACACTAGGAAACATTGTTGAGAGAAATGAACACCCTACATAAATGGAGTGCTATACCTTGTTTTGGGGCCAGAAAACTCAGTATTGAGATGTTCTCCAAGTTGATCTATAGATTCCACACATTTTCAAACAAAATATTTTCAGACTTTAAATGTTTTCCATAGAAGTTCATAAGATTAATATGAAAATAAAACTTTCACTTCACAAAACACTTTGAAAAAAAGACATTATGGATTTGATTTCAAAATCACAGTCATCAGAACAGTTGTGGTATTGGCACTAAGATAGGTAGTTCAGGGGAGCAGAACAGAGTGTCTAAAACCTGACCTGCGTACGTATGGATGGTTAATTTGCAACAGAAGTGCTAAAGCAAGTCAGCGAAGAAAGGATTATCTTTTAAGTAAATAGTCCTAGAGCAACTGGATATCCAGCTACCAGGAAAAAAAAAATGAACGTCAATTCATAACTTGTTCCATGTACGAAAGATACCCCAAAGTAAATCACAGACCTAAGTGCACGACCTAAAACTATAAAACTCCTAGAAGAGAACAGTAGAAGAAAATCTTTGGGGCTTTGCTTTAAGCAAAGATTTCTTAGATAAGACACCAAGTAAAGATCTGTAAAAGAACAAATTAGACTTTATCAAAATTTGAAACTTGTTCTCTTTGAAATTGTGTTGAGAGAATGAGAAGACAGTCACACTTAGAGTGTTTGTAAATCGTATATCTATGGTAAAGAACAAATTTGCAGAATATATAAATAACTCTAGAAATTCAATACAGGCATTGCCCACTTTCAGAAGTTCGCTTTATGTGACTTTGCTTTTACAAAAGACCTATGTTAGTATAATGATTTTCACAAACCAAGAGAAATCCAAAGAGGATTTTGGTTTTACAAAAAAAGGTAAAAACCAAAATAGCTTTCAAGTGTTTGTTTTGCAGTGGCGATTATAGAGGCATCTCCCACCCTAACTACCCTAACCAAGAGTGGCCTTGCCAAGCTCCTTACCCAGGCGCTGCTGCTGCTGCTGCTGCTGCTGCTGCTGCTGCTGCTGCTGCTGCTGCTGCTGCTGCTGCCACCAAGTCGCTTTAGTCATGTCCAACTCTGTGCGACCCCATAGATGGCAGCCCACCAGGTTCCCCCGTCCCTGGGATTCTCCAGGCAAGAACACTGGAGTGGGTTGCCATTTCCTTCTCCAGTGCATGAAAGTGTAAAGTGAAGGTGAAGTTGCTCAGTCGTGTCCGACTCTTCGCGACCCCATGGACTGCAGCCCACCAGGCTCCCCTGTCCATGGGATTTTCCAGGCAAGAGTGCTGAAGTGGGGTGCCATTGCCTTCTTCAACCCAGGCACTACACTTAGCATATCAGCATCAAGCCCTTATAGCTTTTAATTGTGTTTGTGAACATCTGTGATTTATCTTGATTTATATTGTGTGTGTGTTAGTAATTACTGCCTCACTTTATACCGTTTCAGTTTATAAACTGTTTCATAGGAATGCTCTACTTTCAGATAGCAAGGGAAACTTGTAATAAAAGCAACCCAAGGGACTTCCCTGGCAGTCCAGTGGTTAGGATTCCGTGCTTCCAATGCAGGGGTTTTGGGTTCAATCCCTGACTGGGGAACTGAGATCCCACATTCTGGATTGAGGGCCAAATAAGTAAATATAAAGGGAAAAAACAGCAACCCAATGTTAAAAATAAAAAACCGGCAAAATATCTAAACACATGCTTCACCAGTGAAGATACATAGATGACAAATAAGCTTATGAAAATATGATTAACATCATTAGTCATTAGGAAAATGCAAACTAAAACCACGATGAAATACTATTACACACCCGTTACTGTGGCTAGAATTGAAGACCAAAGTGTTTGCAAGGATATGGAAAAATGGTAGCTCTCTTACACTGCTGATGGGAATGTAATATGATCCATTCATTCACTTGGGAAGGCAGTTTGACAGCTACTTAAAAAGTTAAACATATACATAACCACGTCTAGTCATTTTGCTTCTAGGTAAATGAAAGCAGGTGTTTTCCTTACCAGTACTTGTACATAGATGTCCATAGCAGCTTGTTTGTGTAGCTAAACCAGGAAATAATCCAAATGTCTATCAACAGGTAAAAACTGCTTTGTTCATATCCTATTCAACAATGAAAAGTTGATACATGCTACCTCATGAATGAATCTCAGAATTGTTATTCTGAGTGAAAGAAGCTAGGAAAGATGTACAATTTGAATAATTCCATTTATGTAAAATTCTATAGTCCTTGGGTCAAGAAGATCACCTGGAGGAGGAGGGCATGACAACCGACTCCAATATTCTTACCTGAAGAATCCCATGGACAGAGGAGCCTGGCAGGCTATAGTCCATAGGGTTGCAAAGAGTTGGACATGACTAAAGTGACTTCGCATGCACACAATAGAAAATGCAAACTATTGTTAATGACAGAAAGCAGATTAATGGTTATCTGGAAATAGTAGGGTGGTGGTGGAGATGCCTAGGGGAAAAGAATTAGAGCTGTAAGAATCTTTTGGAAGTGATGGATTTGTTTATTGTCTTGATTATGGGACTTGTTTCAGAGGTGTATACATGTGTGAGAAAATAGCAAATCAGTTTATTATATGTTGGATATTTTTACTACAGTAAAAATAAAAACTGTCATCTGTCTTTCCTGTCTGACCATCACTGCTAACTCATCTAAGACTACTTCCTAAATTTGCAGGATCTTTAGACCCAGCTAAGTCTAAAGATAGATGGGTCTAAATATCTGTTAAAAATATTGACTTCCAGGCCTCCAAACTATTAAGATGGGGCTGGGGAATCTGTATTTTTAACAAACACTCCAGGTGACTCTTCCTATTACTCAGGCTTAGAAAGCACTTGTCCTAGATTAAATTAATTCTACTTTGGTCATCTGAACCTATTTCCATGTATGAAAAAAGGATGTTTCTAGTGTTAACAGATTTTTAAGCCATAGAACACTTGATGATGCTCTACTGTGGTCAGATGAGATCATTCAGAATTGGGTGAATTTTTTTTGTTACCATATATAATATATTGAGATCAGCCTTGCATTATAAATACCTGAAGTAACAAAACGAAAATCTCTGAATAGTCCCAACATTAGTGAACATTCCATCAAAGAGTAAAAAAGAATTTATTTGTATACCTGTTGACAAGTCCCATCAGTGTGTTAGTGAACGTCACATGTTGTTAGTGAAAAAAGGTATTTCATATCTTTTGTGTATTAAGCTATAAAATAATACAAGTTGGAGAAAAGGATTAAGAGAAATAGAAGAACATTGTTAGTCTTTACATGTTCCTTAAATAGACATAGCAATACATTTTACATAAAACTCTGGAAAAAACAGCCTGACCTTACTGGTCCCTTTCCAGCAACATCAAACAAGTGGAAATTATAGAATGTCTGTCTAAATTTAAAATCGTTCAGTTATCAGAAGACTTTAGAGAACAAGTTTTCCACAAATCGTCCTTGTGCTATTTGGTCTTGATTTTTTTGTCTTAAAGAGGGTTGGTGAGCCAACATGTAATTAATCACCTTTTGTGTTGTTAGCTTCTAAGGAAATGAAACTGCAACTTTCCATTTGGCTTTATTGTTCTTTTTTGGTGTTTATTAGTGCTGCAATTTGTAATACAGGAACCGTACGTAGATGGTGCTTAGTGATAGTGTAGACAAAACAATGTGAAAGATGTACTTTTAAAAAATCAGCTTATATATGTTACACCGTTATGATACCTGTGTACACTCCAGGTCACAGATACCACCAGCATTGCTGTCTTACAGTCAGAAGTTGTTAGAGCTTCTTTTGTCAGTGGATGGGGTTACTGAAGCAGCAGCATCCAGTTCTTACCAATTCTCACTGTTTCTTTCTCCAAAGTTGTTTGGATTGATTATTCCTTCCCCACAGCTGCTGCCCCAATGACTGAATAACAGATCCGTCTCATCTTGTAAAGGGTCTGCTCCGTCTATGTAGGTGAACTACTTTCCCTGTGGAAATAGGATACCACTTTAAAAATTAATCATTGCATTAACTAATTACTGTCATTGATAGAGTTTATATAAAGTTTCACTTCAGTTCAGTCACTCAGTCGTGTCCAACTCTTTGCAACCCCATGAACTGCAGCACACAGGCCTCCCTGTCCATCACCAACTCCCGGAGTCCACCCAAACCCATGTCCATCGACTCGGTGATGCCATCCAGCCATCTCATCGTCTGTCGTCCCCTTCTCCTCCTGCCCTCAATCTTTCCCGGCATCAAGGTCTTTTCCAATGAGTCAGCTCTTCACATCAGGTAGCCAAAGTATTGGAGTTTCAGCTTCAACATCAGTCCTTCCAGTGAACACCCAGGATTTAACTTTAAGATGGACTAGTTGGATCTCCTTGCAGTCCAAGGGACTCTCAAGAGTTTTCTCCAACACCACAGTTCAGAAGCATCAATTCTTTGGCACTCAGCTTTCTTTATAGTCCAACACGCACATACATGACCACTGGAAAAACCATAGCCTTGACAATAGATGGACCTTTGTTGGCAAAGTAATGTCTCTGCTTTTGAATATGCTGTACAGATTGGTCATAACTTTCCTTCCAAGGAGTAAGCGTCTTTTAATTTCATGGCTGCAGTCACCATCTGCAGAGATTTTAGAGCCCAAGAAAAGAAAGTCAGCCATTGTTTCCACTGATCCCCCATCTATTTGCCACATACAGTTTAAAGATAGACAAATACCTGTGTGTAAGCAGGCACTTTCTTTTAACTTTATTAATTTGAAATCATTTTTCCATTTTTAAGCAGAATAGAATATTACTCTTAAACTGGTAAGTTTATGGAAATTTCAATAGACTCTGTCTCTGTGGAGATTTTAAAAATACAGACCCATCTGCATCTGATCCTGTTCTCTTCCGTCCTCCCAAAGCATAGCCCTCAAGGATGGCCATTGCTCTACCTAGTGGTAACAATTAATGAAAAAGATATTAAGTTCCAAAAAGTTTAACTCTTTGGTTTGGTTATTTAGGATAACTCTAAAGGCAGTGCCGAAGAACGCTCAAACTACCGCACAATTGCACTCACCTCACATGCTAGTTAGGTAACGCTCAAAATTCTCCAAGCCGGGCTTCAGCAATACGTGAACTGTGAACTCCCTGATGTTCAAGCTGGATTTAGAAAAGGCAGAGGAACCAGAGATCAAATTGCCAACATCTGCTGGATCATGGAAAAAGCAAGAGAGTTCCAGAAAAACATCTACTTGTGCTTTATTGACTATGCCAAAGCCTTTGACTGTGTGCATCACAATAAACTGTGGAAAATTCTGAAAGAGATGGGAATCCCAGACCACCTGACCTGCCTCTTGAGAAATCTGTATGCAGGTCAGGAAGCAACCTTTAGAACTGAACATGGAACAACAGACAGGTTCCAAATAGGAAAAGGAGTATGTCAAAGCTGTATATTGTCACCCTGTTTATTTAACTTATATGCAGAGTACATCATGAGAAACGCTGGACTGGAAGAAACACAAGCTGGAATCAAGATTGCCAGGAGAAATATCAATAAGCTCAGATATGCAGATGACACCACCCTTATGGCAGAAAGTGAAGAGGAACTAAACCTCTTGATGAAAGTGAAAGAGGAGAGTGAAAAAGTTGGCTTAAAGCTCAACATTCAGAAAACGAAGATCATGGCATCCAGTCCCATCACTTCATGGGAAATAGGTGGGGAAACAGTGGAAACAGTGTCAGACTTTATTTTGGGGGGCTCCTAAATCACTGCAGATGGTGACTGCAGCCATGAAATTAAAAGACGCTTACTTCTTGGAAGAAAAGTTATGACCAACCTAGACAGCATATTAAAAAGCAGAGACATTACTTTGTCGACTAAGGTCTGTCTAGTCAAGGCTATGGTTTTTCCAGTGGTCATGTATGGATGTGAGAGTTGGACTGTGAAGAAGGCTGAGCGCCAAAGAACTGAACTGTGGTGTTGGAGAAGACTCTTGAGAGTTCCATGGACTGCAAGGAGATCCAACCAGTCCATTCTGAAAGAGATCAGCCCTGGGATTTCTTTGGAAGAAATGATGCTAAAGCTGAAACTCCAATACTTTGGCCACCTGATGCAAAGAGTTGACTCATTGGAAAAGACTCTGATGCTGAGAGGGATTGGGGGCAGGAGGGGAAGGGGACGACAGAGGATGAGATGGCTGGATGGCATCATGGACTTGATGAATGTGGGTCTGAGTGAACTCCGGGAAATGGTGATGGACAGGGAGGCCTGGCGTTTTGCGATTCATGGGGTCGCGAAGAGTCAAACATGACTGAGCGACTGAACTGAACTGGTCTAAAAAAGAATTGAGAAGTGTTTCATCCTCCCCTGTTTTCTGAAAGAGTTTGTATATGACGGTGCTGTGGTTTCAGTTGTGTTCTCCCAAAAGATACATTGAAGCTGTTAACCCCTTTACCTCAAAATGTGACTTTTTGAAATCGTTAGAGATATAATGTTGAAATGAAGTCATAAGTAAGGTAAACCTTAATCCAGTGTGACTCATGTCATTATAAGAAAAGACGCTGGCCTGCAAGGGGAGAATGATATGTGAAATAGAGGTAGAAATGGAAGTACTACAGCCAAAAACTGAGGAGCACTTAGGAGTGCTGGCAAACCACCAGACACGAGGAAGAGGCAAGGAAGCATTCACCCCTGCAGGCTTCAGGAGGAGAATAGCCCTGCTGACGCCCTGATTTTGGGCTTCCAGCCTCCAGAGCTGTGAGATGAATACCATTGTGCAAGTCACCTGGTTTGTGGTGCTTTTTATGGCATCCCTAGCAAATGAATAATAGGCTTGTATTATTCTTTTCCTTCAAGCTTAGTAGAACTCACCCAGTGAAGTTGTTTGGATATAGAGTTTTCTTTGTGGAAACATTTTAAATTGTGAACTCAGTTTCTCTAAAAAACATTACTGAGCTATCTATATTTTCTTTTTTGGTGTCTGATTTGGTAATTTGTATATATCAAGGAATTCGTTCATTTCGTCTAAATTGTTGAATTTATTGGCATAAAGTTGAGCTACTTGTAATATTTTTTGATTACCCATCTGTAGGGTCTGTAATGATGTTTCCTTTTTTATTCCTCATTTTGGTTCTGTCTTTTTATCTTCTCTGATCAGTCTAGCTTAGGGTTTCCTCAGTTGGGGCAATTTTGTAGCCTGTGTCCTGGGGATTTGGGCATTTGGCAGTATCTGGAGGCATTTTCAGTTATCACTACTTGGATCGTCTAGTGGCTGAAGGCCAGGGATGCTGCTGAACTAAACATCCTGCCCTGCACAAGGCAGCCTCTTGCAATAGAAATTCAGTCACTCTGTAATGTCAGTAGTGCTGAGGTTAAGACAACTGTTCTAGGATTTACAAAAGTACACATCCTGCTTTCAAATATTATGCCACTTCGTATTTAATATAAGCAGCTTACAATACATTGTTTTCACTCATCCCTACCCATCCTTTATGCTGTTATGGACATACATTTTATTAGGTTGATGCAAACATAATTGTGGTTTCAGACCATGAATTTTAAATCATTATAACTAGACTCAAACACATCTTTATTAATCAAAATAGGAAGCATTACAATCAACACATTTTTGCCAGTGAGAAATAAGTTTGTTTATTCCTGTAATGGAAAAATCCATTCTTTGGGATTCAACAAACTCTCAAGAAAGCATTTTCTGCCTCCTGCTGGTTATGGAAGCATTTTCCCTGCAAAAAGTTGTAGAGATGCTTGAAGAAGTGATAGTCGGTTGGTGAGAGGTCAGGTGAATATGGCAGATGAGGCAAAACTTTGTAGCCCAGTTCGTTCAACTTTTGAAGCATTGATTGTGTGACGTGAGGTCTGGCATTGTCATGGAGAAGAATTGGGCCCTTTGTGTTGACCAGTGCCAGCAGCAGGCATTGCAGTTTTTCGTGCATCTCATTGATTTGTTGAACATGCTTCTCAGATGTGATGATTTTGCTGGGATTCAGAAAGCTGTAGTGGATCAAATGGGCAGTAGATCACCAAACAATGTCTGTGACGTTTTGGTGCAAATTTAGCTTTGAGAAGTGCTTTGGAGCTTCTTAGTCCAACCACTGAGTTGATTGTCACTAGTTCTTGTATAAAATCCACTTTATATTGCATGTCACAATCTAATCGAGAAATGGTTCTTTGTTGCATAGAGGAAGACAAGATGACATTTCAAAATGACAATTATTTTGATTTTTGGTCAGCTCATGAGGTACCTTGGAGAAGGCAGTGGCACCCCACTCCATTGCCAGAGAAGGCAATGGCACCCTACTCTTGCCTGGAAAATCTCGTGGACGGAGGAACCTGGAAGGCTGCAGTCTGTGGGGTCGCTGAGGGTCAGACATGACTGAGCGACTTCACTTTCACTTTTCACTTTCATGCATTGGAGAAGGAAATGGCAACCCACTCCAGTGTTCTTTCCTGGAGAATCCCAGAGACAGAGGAGCCTGGTGGGCTGCTGTCAGTGGGGTCACACAGTCAGACACGACTGAAGTGACTTAGCAGTAGCATGAGGTACTACTTACCAAGTTTTCCACCTTTCCAATTTACTTCAAATACCAAATGGCTATAGAATGGTCCACGTGGAGTTCTTCAGCAGCTTCTCATGTAGTTGTCAGCTGATGATGACCGGCTACTACGTTTCTCATTTGCAAACCTCTTGTCTCCTTTGCAAAACTTCTTGAACCACTACTGCACTGCACATTTGTTAGCAGTTCCTGGGCCAATTGTGTTGCTAATGTTGCGAGTTATCTCTACTGCTTTACAACCCATTTTGAACTTGAATAAGAAAACTACTCGAATTTGCTTTTTATCTAACATCATTTCCCTAGTCTAAAATAAATATAAAACAGCAAGTAATAAGTTATTAGCAAAAAAATAAATAAATGTACATTCAAATGATGTATAGTATAACCACATTTATTTAATTGTATTCCAGTATCAAATAGTAAATTTCAACAATGTAAAAACCGCCATTACTTTTGCACCAACCTAATACTTCCATTTATATTATACATGCCATAGTACATGGGATTTTGCTTTAAACAGTCTATTAAGGCAATTTTTAAATGAGGAAAAAATACCTAGTTCATATGTTTTCAGCATTCTTCATGCTTTGACTAGATCCAAATTCCCATCGGTATGTTTTCTTTCCACATAAGAAACTATTCCCATGTGTCTCACAGTGTAGGTCTGCTGGTGACATGTTCTCTCAGCTTTTGTTTGAAAACCTGTATATTGTCTTCATGTTTCAAGTGTATTTTTGCTTAGTATAGAATTCTTTGACAATTTAAAAAATACTCTAAGAGATACCATTCTACTATTTTCGTGTTTGTCTAGATTATAAGAAATAAAGCTATTGTTCACTAATACATCTTTTAAAAATCTGTATACTTTAGATAATATTTCTAGATTTATTATTATTAAAAAATAGCTTAAAGTTTAATGCACTGTGCTTAAATGTTTTAAACAGACCAATTCTTGTGTTTTTCTCTCCTCTTTTTTCCTTTCCTTTTTTCCCCCCATCACTTATAAAAAGTGTATTTTGTGGCAAGTTATTTCTTTGAGCCTGTTTCCTCATCTGTAATATCAGGCTACCAATGATGATTATAGGTTTGTTGTGAAGGAAAAATGGAAAAAAAAAAAAAAAGGTCTAGAACTTGAAGTGATTCATAAACATGATAGCATGGTACATAGCTATCTTCCTCCTTATCCACCTTCAGCTCCTCTGACCGCAAGGCTCATGCGTGGTAGCAGATGAGTGGGCATCCCAGTCTGGGTCCTTCTCTGCCTCATGGCAGCAGCTGCATGTAGACATATTCCTGCCAGCCACTCCCCATACTCCTTCCGTACACCCCAGAAGCCACAGCTGAACTGAGCAGCCCAGTTGGACCATGACTAAGCACTGTTGCCACTGCTTATGATTTCTGCTCCTACCAATAGTTTACATGTTGATTTTAAATAAATCTGGTCTTTTACTCAAGCAAGGTTGAAAGATATTCTTTCCGGATACCAAAATTTCCTGAATTTCTGTTAATTTAAATTATTTGAATATAGTAAAAATCCATGACATTTTATTTTACACAATTTACATTTTCCACTTCTCAACTATGCAGGTTAGCCATGGTATTTAAAGTAACACATTTAAATATTAGGAAAATTTTAGAAATAATTAACGATTTTGAATGGTGGGGCTTGTAATTAACAGTAATTCTTTCCAGTGGCTCTAAGAATATACAATAATAATATTCATATTAAAGATTGCATTCATTGAAGTGTTCTTTTCTGTTCAACAAGAGAATCTAACTGGATATGTCAAGAGTTGATTGGTATTTTTTATCCGTACCTGGCCGCAAGTAGCAGCTGGTATTTTTCATCTGTACCTGGCCGCAAGTAGCAGCGTTCTGACCACTGTGTTGAATACCCCCTCATGGTGTGCTACCCTTCTTCTCAGTGGGCCTTTGGAGTGACGCTGTGGGAGCTTATGACTCTGGGCCAGACACCCTACGTGGACATCGACCCATTTGAGATGGCTGCATACTTGAAAGACGGTTACCGAATAGCCCAGCCAATCAACTGTCCTGATGAACTGTAAGTTTCTTTCTGAGCTTGAAGACATGGATTTGATTCCATTTACAGTGATTGGGATGAAAGAAATAAGAGCAGGTGTCCATACCAATACAGAGACTAGTCTTGAGACTCATGCCTCTCTGGACTGGAATTATACTTCTTTAGAGAAGCCGTAAGCTTCCCTGATGGCTCAGTCGTAAAGAATCCATCTGCAATGCAGGAGATGCGGGTTCAGTCCTTCAGTGAGGAAGAGGAGGAAATGATATCCCACTCCAGTATTCTTGCCTGAAAAATCCTGTAGACAGAGGAGCCTGGTGGGCTCCAGTCCAAAAGGTCACAAAGAGTCGAACACGACTGAGTGAGCATGCACACTCAAAGTCAGCCAGACTCATTCACTCTTGAGTGCATTTGACATTACGACTTTTTTGTCTCATATTTGTAGTGATTAATCCAAGATACTCATTGCATAGTGAGAAAACACTGAACATGCTGTTACTCAGTCGCCCAGTCGTGTCCAACTCTTTGCAACCCCATGGACTGCAGCAAGCCAGAACTCTTTGTCCCTCACCATCTCCTGAAGTTTGCCCAAGTTCACGTCCATAGCCTTGGTGATGCCGTCCCACCATCTCATCCTCTAATGCCCTCTTCTGCTTCTATAATTTGACATTAGGACTTTTTGTCTCATATTTGTAGTGATTAATCCAAGATACTCATTGCATAGTGAGAAAACACTGAACATGCTGTTACTCAGTCGCCCAGTCGTGTCCAACTCTTTGCAACCCCATGGACTGCAGCAAGCCAGAACTCTTTGTCCCTCACCATCTCCTGAAGTTTGCCCAAGTTCACGTCCATAGCCTTGGTGATGCCGTCCCACCATCTCATCCTCTAATGCCCTCTTCTGCTTCTATATAGAGCCTTTCCCCTTGCCATCTGGCCTTGCCAGCTGGTGTGAATTGATATGTGTATAAGGAAGGCGTTCTGGTCTAGTGAGTGAAGTATCTCCCATCTCCTGCTTTTACCACATAACTAGTCTTCCCATTTAATGGGATCACAGTGGGCAGGAGGCTCTTCAGTGGTGATGCAGTGATGTAAGTGAGACTTACACAGTGATTAAGTCTCAGTTCCAGAATCCCCTGAGGTTTTTATACTGTGATGAAGGGGCAGCTTTGTACAGATTTTACTATGGATCCAGGATTCTTATAGCTTAGTTACAGCTTCCCCTTCCTCCAAGTTTTTTCTCTCACAACTTGCATACAGTTGACCCTTGAACAGTGTGGGTTTGAGTTCTGCAGGTCCACTTCCATGTAGATTTTTTTTCAGTAATAAATGTTGCAGTATCACACAGCCTGTGGCTGGTTGAGTCTATGGATGTGGAGGAACTGGGGATATGAATGGCTGATTATAAGTTATATGCAGATTTTGGACTTGTACAGAGGGTCAGCTCCCCTCACCCCTGTGTTTGTCAAGAATCAACTGTGCAGGATAAAGTAGATTATTATTTTGACTGTGTTTTAAATAGTTACATAAAATCTCTACTTGGTGGTATATTTTGACATGTTTCAGAATTGAAATCCACATGTAATGTCCAGATAACTCATTTTTGCTCTGCAAAGAGATTGATTTTTGATATGTCTTCCTCTCCACACCCACATTTAGACTGAAAACGTAGCTGGTATCATATTGATCAAAAGGTTAAGAGTAACACCTTGTGGAAAAACCCAAACTTTTTGGCCAACCCAGAATATCGTCAATAGGCAAATTTTCTGGTTTTGTCACTGCAGATTTGCTGTGATGGCTTGTTGCTGGGCCTTAGATCCGGAGGAGAGGCCCAAGTTCCAGCAGCTGGTCCAGTGTCTCACCGAGTTCCATGCAGCCCTGGGGGCCTACGTCTGACTCTGCTGTCACGGTCTCACAGCATCAGGAGGAAGGTGCTTGCCGGGCCTGCTTGGAGCCAATCTTGGATGCCACATAATGTCACGCAGCATCACAGAAGCACATTTTTCTTCCAGAACACCATGCCTTAGGAATGCTTTAGAATTTGAACTATGTAAGACAGACTTAATGATATGGAATATTTTCTAGATATCACTTTTATTAGATTGAACTGAAAATGTTTGTGTAAATTTTTTGGCCAAAATTTTTTTAAACATAGTTAACTTTGGACTAGGGTACATTGTTACAAAATAAATAAACAGTTTTTTAAATTGTTTTAACATGGATATTTGGAATAGCTATCTTAGTGCCAACTGCTTTTTTATTTTTTTACTTCATCAGTGTAGGTGATTCACCTTTAAAGTTTTTTGTTTGTTTGTTTTAATATCACCAGTCTTGGGAATGGTTTGTCTTCAAGATGCAGTACTTTTTCTTAGGAAAAGAAAAACAGAAAAAAATGTTGGTTTGCCTTGTACAGGAAAAGCTAATGCTGGAGAAAGAAAACTTAAAGAAAAGCTAGAGAGGAAAAAAGAAAAATACTTACTAGAAATAGAAACTGGCCTTTCATGGAAAATTGTTTATTTTTTTATTTGTTTATGAAAAAGGGTTCTGCTTTCTTATTTTGGGGGAAGTAGGAACTGAGTTCATTGAAACATCTTAAATTTGGCAGAACCTAGCATTTCTGAGAGCCAGGAGTGGGCTTGGGGGCAGGTCAACAGTAAACAGTGGTGATTTTATTTATTTTTACTCTTTGGAGAGGAGATAACAGAATTCCAGAAAGTGAAATCCTGTTTTTATAGTTAAGACTCCCTTTTCTTGCACCTAGAATAGTGCTATGCACAGAGTGGGTGCTTGAGTTGTTTTGAGTTAAAAAATGTAAACAGGTAGATTTTGTGCTTATTTTCAAGGCTGACTTAAGTATAAAATGTTTTTTTAAAAAAAGAAAACACTTGAAAAATTAAAATATTTGTTTTATATTATGACAGTATTGAAAATGTTCTTCGTAATGAATGATTGTTTGTGTCTGATAAGTCTCTGAACACACAACAGCTGGATACCCTGTTTTGTTTCATGCATGTCTCACTCAGGCTCCCAAGCCCTAAAACAAGGGCAGTTGACTCTACTCGGCCACCAGGTTCTAATAAAAAGTCGAGAGTATTATTACAGGACAGTATTAAAACGCTGAAGCTTTTCTCCAGAGCCCTTAAATTCAGGGTATTGTGTTTATGCTTGGCTATAGTTGGCCTAAGGCAGAGGCGAATGGGCCTCTTAAATGTTAATAGCTAGGCCTTGCAGGTGCCTGCTTCTGCTCCCATCCTCAGGAGAGAGTGTAGAGAGAGTAGTAGCAGTTGAAGGCTTTGCTCTTGTTAAAAGGAGCTTTATGAATCAGCAGTTCATTTGGGGAAATAGCTCACATGGTTCGTGCTCTGCTACAAGCAGCCAAGACCGTGGTCTCTCTGTGTGCTTCTTTTCAATACTGGTTCTTCGGTTTTATGAAATACTCAGCCCCCTAAAGGGCCAGCTCTTTGAACTTCGTAAGTCATAGAAGTTTGGGTTCACACCTGCAATCTTAGAAGACATTCAGTCAACAAATATTTATAGCATTTACTGTATATTATTATGCACATGCAGTGAGTGGTTAAGCTCTGGCATCACTTCTAACGTTCAGTGCATGTTTTTAAGTGTTCGGGATAGTATGTTGCTTAGATATCACAGTTCAGTACACAAGATCAGTTCAGAGAAGAAAGTGCTGTCATTGACTTCTACCCTAAATTAGCATGTAGTAAGAGGAGCTCTCAGTTTGCTTGGATGTGCAGTGCCTTTAACTGTATCTCTGTTTATAAGTTATTTTATGTATGAATATTTGTTTTAAAGGTGGTTTAAGACTTAGATAGGTTTTTCTTGCTGAACTACTTGGAGTCATTGACTTCACCGAAAACAGCAGTTATAAGATTTCCACGGCTGTTCTCGTTCCAGTGGTTTGTGGATATTACTGAATAGATTTTGTAGAAAATGTAATTTTTATAAGAAAGAAGCAAATTGGCAGAGTGCTGATGTGGTATAAGCTGACTCTAGTGACCAAGAGCGCTATTATATTCTCTCCTTTCTTGTAACAACCCCATTGTAAGAAAATTTTCTAAAAGTAAGAAAGTTTCGGTTATTCATTCAGTTTTTATTTACTGAGAGCCCACTGTACATCTGGCCTTAAAGATATGCAGGGAAAAGACATTGATGTCCCTCCCATTTTAGGTCTCACATTCTAGTTAGAAGGCTCAGATAATGAACATAAGCAAGATTTTGGTAAATGTTGTAAAAGGAAAAGCTACAGGGTGGTACCATAGAGAGTAACTTTATGTGTCTTTAGTCAGGCTTCTCTGGGCAGCTGGCATTTGAGTTGAGATCTGAATGACAAAAGGCCAGCCACGAGCCAATCCAGACAGAAGGGACATCCTTAGACGCCTTGAAGCAGGAACGAGCTGACCTTTAATGTCGGCCATCTCTGTTCATTCTCCAGCTCTTGCCCCTGGAAGAAGAGAATAAAGGCCAGTGTGGCCAGAATGTTGTTAGGGAAGAGGGCTGCAGAGGAGATGCAGAGACAGACCTGTGTGGGGAGGGTAGATTGTAAGCCAGGCAACACATTTATATTCTAAATACAATGGAATTTCATTTAAGGAGTGTGTAAATAAGGGTGTGATGTGGTCTGCTTGGCTTTTACAGAGTATTATGCCAACTTCTTGTGAAGATTAGATGATAAGGAGGCAAGGGTGAAGGTGATGAGACTGTAAGAAACTGTTGCATAGTTTAGGAGAGACAAGACAGTGGTTTGGGACTAATCTGAGTAGTGCAGGAAATCGGGAGGGAAAGATTGGACCTGACTTGTTGGATGTTGGAGGGTGGGGTGAAGAAAGAGCGAGCACTATCAGGAGTGATAATTTGACACTGGAATGTATAGTTGAATCTGTATGGCCAGACTATACACTGAGATGGAGGAAAAACCCAAAACCTCAGAACAGGACTATGCTTTGGCAGGGGAAATCAGTAACTTTGTGTAAGCCATGTTTGAGATGCCGATTGGTAATCCAAGTGGAGATTGTTAAGGAGATAGATGAGAGCCTGCAGCTCAGGGAGGAGGTCTTAGCGAACATGTGAATGTAGGAGTGTAACATGTGGATCTATTTAAAGCCATGGCATTGGATGAACTTGCTTTGGGAGCAGTTACAGATGGAGAGAAGATCCTGGGACTGAGTCCTGAGCACTCCAACTTGTAATGGTCTAGTGAAAGAAGAAGAAATAACAAAAGACTGAGAAGAAACCACTCTACTTGGAAAAAGCAACAACAACAGGAAAAAGGAAGGAAAGTATTTCAGAATGGAGGAAGAAGCCTGTGTGCGATTTGGCATTATGGGATTATTGGCAGAGGCAGTAGGGCTTGGAGCAAGTTGAAGTGTAAATACTAGGTGGGAAAGCGGAGACCTTACTTGAATGTTTTGCTGTGAAGGGAAATGGCACTGTAATTAGAGGAGACCTGGAGAAGGAAAAGGCAACCCACTCCAGTACTCTTGCCTGGAGAATCCCATGGAGCGAGGAGCCTGGTAGGCTACAATCCGTGAGATCGCCAAGAGTCAGACACGACTGAGTGACTTCACTTCACTTCAGAGACGTATTGGGGTAAGGGGATGCAGGGAATGGGCACAGACGTGTTTGTTTTCCAGGTGAAGATACAGTATCAGGAAACGTTTCCCTGTTCCTGGGAATGACTAAGCAGAGGGAGAAAAATCCCTTGGGTGTGGAGTCCTCTTCATTCTTATCATTTGGTCTGCAAACATGAAAACCTCTAGCCACCAGTCTCTTTCCTTGTGGTAAAGGTTATGTTTTTACTGGGGCGGGGGGAATGTGAGGGTGAAGGGAGGTGGTGCACAGAACTTTTAACGTTTCCATCATGTGAAAACCTGAGCCCGCATGGCCTAGAGCCTGTGTTCTGCAACAAGAGAAGCCACTGCGCGAGAAGCCCGCACACACCGGCTGGAGAGGAACCCTGCTCGCTGCAGCTGGAGAGAAGACCCCGTGCAGCCAAAATAAGTACCGTTATTTTTTTAAAAAGATGGAAATTGATTACATTTGAAATTATTCCTCTGAACAAATAATAGTATGCCATTTGTTCATATTTGGTTTATCAGTATTTCAAAACTAAAACATTTTTTAACAATTTGTTTTTGGAGAGGAGTAAGCACCCCATTGGGGATATACAAAACTGGGAAAAACACATATAGTTTGAAAATAAAATAACTATTTACCCTTTTTAAAAAAAGTAAGGCCCACTGCATGGCATCTGAATGTTCCATTTGGAATCCACTTTTTTGTGTCTTTCTGAACTTTTTTCCCTGCCTTCTTGGCTCCACGAATCAGTCCTGCTGATGTTAGCTAGCATGCATCATTATGAATGATGCATGAATGATCACTTGGTTGCAAGCCATCAAAACACGATTATAATCACTTAGTGAAATACAGGCTTATTTCTCTCACATGACAACTCCAGAGAGAGAGAAGCCAGAGCTGGTGCAGGGATCCCAGGATATCACCCATTAGCCACTACCTCCATTTTGGCTACTCTCTCAGCTTTAATATGCTTTTGTTGTGAGAGACCCCCAGGGCCTAGATTTGTAGAAGGCAGAAAGATGAGAAAAATGAAAGGCAAAAGGCGTGCGTTGGCGGAGTCTTTTCCTTGAGGAGACGGCTTACCTGCAGTGTGCTTCCACCAGCATCTTACTGGCCAGAGCTGCAGCACATGGGCCCCCCAGCAGTCCACCGTCTTGGGAAATAAAGTTTTGTTGGATTTTTTTTCAAAGATTTATTGAGATTTAATTCACAAATCACCCTTCCAGTGTACAACCCTGATTTTCAGTATAGTCATAGACTTGTGTGATCACCACAGTTGAATTCATTTTTACCAGCGCGAAAAGAAAAAGCCCCACACCCATCAGCAGTCGCTCCTAATTCCATTCCTACCCTGCCCTCGGCAACCTTTACAAGTGTGTTTTCTGTCTCTGGATTTGCCTGTCCTAGACCTTTGATGGAAATGGTATCATATAACATGTAACTTTTTATGTCTATGACTTCTTTCATGTAGCATAACGTTTGGGGTTCATGCATATGTTAGCATATTCAGTGTTTCTTTTTATGCAAAATTTTCCATTGTAATGAATATATATGTATGTATACGTGTGTATACATGCATGCATGTATGTAAACATATGCTATTCATCGGTTTATGCACATTTGAGCACATACATTGAACAAGATTTACCCTCCGTTGGTAAGAAAGCCGGATGGCTGTTGGTGGGCAGCTAGCACTGTCTGCCCTTGTGCAGAAATGGGCTGAGGGGCTGGTCCCTGGGCTCCTTTAGCAGTATCACTGCTTCAGAGTTCTGTCAGTTTGAGAGGAGGTACAGTGGTTATGAAGCCTTGCCCAGTGTAAGGAGGGCCCAGGCAGCTTGTTTTGGGGTTGGTGAGTACTGCTGTTATTTGAGAAAGCCAGATCGGGACAACTGCCTAACATTTGAGCCTCTATATCCAGAAAACCCTACTATTCCATCATGATTGCTGTTCCTTTGGCCTCAGCCCTACTATTTTCCACCAGTCCATAATTCTGCCGCCACTTAATAGGTTTGGCCTTGTGGGGATATTTTTGTTCTCAATGTTTGGCCTGCAGTATCTCCCACCAGGTGCCTTTCCTCTAGCTTCAGTCTCACTACCTAGAGCCTTTGGGATTAGCTGTCCGTCTCTGTAAAAATTCTTAGTAAAAAAAGCTTAAACATTTGTTTATTCAGTTAATGAAATATCAAGTGAATTTATTGGACTATATTTTATATGCTTTTTAAAGACTATTTGCATTCATGTAAGGTTTGTTGATTTTGAATTGAAAGTATTTGGTGACAGTGTTACTTAATATACATCTAAAGAACATCTTAGATGTTGTCTGCATAACTCAAGAGAACAGGACATTCTGGACACTGGTGGACTTGAGGAGGAATTGGTCATAGGCCCTGGCCCCAGAAGAGTGCTGGAGTTCATATTCTGAATGGAGCTCATCTAACTCTGACTTGTTCAGGCCAAAATAGGTGTGACTTGACCGTAATCTCTTCATCAGGAAGTGCAGTGTCTTGATAGACCTGTGTTTAAGTTTTGTGTTGGAATCTCTAGGCAGTGTCCCTCTGGCCTTTGCTCCTTTTTCCCCTCTTAGATACCCGCAAGGCGACCTGACTGAGAGGAGGGCAGCTTTATTTGACCTGCCAGGCATTCTTGGTCAGTTCATCAGACTCTTGTCTCAGGGATGGAGTTGGGGGGGGTGGGGGGGGGGGTAA